>JAPKLW010001776.1:72954-96866 GCA_026898455.1 Plectranthus barbatus | reverse complement strand
TCTCTCTCTCTCTCTCTCTCTCTCTCTCTCTCTCTCTCTCTCTCTCTTGCATATACAGGTGACTAACAAGTCCCAAAAATTTGTTTATCTACTACTGTCTGAATTTCGAAGCATGTCTATTTTAAATATTTTTCAGAATAATAACGTGCACTCATTTAGGGCCCTGTGAATTATAAAAAATGTGGTGTTTGTTGTTTGACAATAATGCACCCTTACAATCAAAAATATATCTTCTAATTGCGCACGTTTTTTTTCAGATTAAATAAAATTTAGAAAAAAAATCATGTAACCCTACCTGGTTCTTGACTTTTAGGCGTGAAGCGTCACCGATGATGATTTGATGATCACTTTAATTAACCACATAATTTTGTTGAGCTGTAGATTTATCTTATTGGTTTTATATGCTTATTTTATTTTTATTATGAAGGAAAAAATACATTATTAATTATTTATTTTTCTTTATGATAGGTGTCTGTATAATTTGGTCGAAAATAATTAAATCAAATTAATTTAGTTGATTTGAAAGAAATAATTTGATCGGCCGGTGTTGAGAAAGCTTAAATTTGATGATTTGGTGGATGGTTTATGAGCGTGAAATTAGTCATTTTGGTGTATATAATATTATTTTAAATATAATAATATTAATTAAATATTATTTGATACAACTAAAATATATTGATTTTATATATATATATATATATATATATATATATATATATAATTTAACGATTATATTTTTTCGAATGACACTCGATCATAAAAAATTAGCATTTCTTTCCTTTTTTTGTTGTCACTGCCTCACTTTTTTCTTATTTCTCTTCAATTGATAATGGCAAAAGGTTGAAATATATTTCAAATTATATGAGTTTTTTCAAATTTATCCCAAACTATTTGATTGTTTAAATAAATACTTATCCTATTTTTTATTTTATTTTTTTGAGAGAAATACTCAATCTATTTGAAACAATGCAAATAAATCTCAAACTATTTTTTCCAATCAACGCAAATCTAATTGTATTCTCAAGAATCCAAGTCAGCAAATTATTTCATTTGATTTAAACGTTCAATATAAAAATTCATAGTGACGGACTTGAATTTCTAACACAACAGTCTGTTAATTATTGGTTGGAAAAAATAATTTATGATAAATTTGCATAATTTTAAAGAGTTCGGATTTTCATTTAAATATTTGAATAATTTGGAATAAATTTGAAAAACATGCATAATTCCTTATATAATTCGGCAAATTCCCTTTTGGATAATTAAGATTTAAAACAAAGATATAAAATGTGAAATTAATGGTTTGGGGCTAGGCCCAGATAGGTGTAGTGATGGAGAGGGTCGAGTAGGTCTATTAGGCCTAATCGCTCATACCATTCGTGTTTAATTCATGCAAACTTTACCCCACGAGGTGTCGGCATAATACTCTTGGCTAGGGGGCCCTATGGATTTCAACTTGTGAGGTATTTCCATTAAACATTTTTACTATACAATTGTATAAAAAATTTATTTTTATGTTTAATATTTATTTAAAAAAATCTATGATTTTAAATATTTTTATCCTCTTTTGAGTTTTCTAATTAACAATACAAATATATACACGATAACACGACACGAACACGCACGATAAAAGCGACACGAACACAATAACATGACACGAATTTGGATCAATATTTAAATGAATTAAAAATTTAAATAAACTTAATTCATTTAGGTTATAATAAAAAAATTATTATAACAATACAACATGGGAAATGTTAGAAACAAATGTTTATGTTCTCTCTAGTCTTAATGTTTTGATATGTCAAAATCCATTTTAGTCAGTTTTTCAGAGTCTAGAGTTCTAAACTGTAATCCTTGTATATGATCGATTGAGCTATAATAGAACTTAGGCTGAAGACCGAGCAAAGGAGAATGCTCGAGAACTGACTACATACACGCCTAAAACTTGGTTTTCAGTTTTCACCAAGTACAGCCTTAACCAGAACTAAGTTGGAGCACTCAGTATAAGGTCTACCATACTGACCAGGAGAAGTCAGTATGAGGGCTTCTCGTACTGACTAAGGAGAAGTCAGTATGAGGGTCTACCATACTGACCTTGGGAAGTCAGTATGAGGGCTAAGTTGTACTGACTTTGGAAAGTCAGTACGAGAGCCTCTACCTTTAAAGATCGAGCTATTCGAAAGATATCGAAGCTCAGTTAGACTTAGGCATTTAAATATGTCCAAGTGTAAGTTAGTACGAGGTTATCCAAACCTGGGTTCCTCAAACTGAGAACTTAGTCTGACATAAACTTAGCCGGGATTTATGTGTCTAACGGGCAGAAATTCAAAATGCCTAGAGAAAATCCTCTATAAAAGGGTATGCACTTCAACCTCTAGCGATTAATCAACAGATGAACGGTTAATCAACATACGAAGATTAAAAGAACTCTGAGCTAAAAATCCTAAAGTCTTCACACGACAAAGAGGATCTCTCTACTAAACTCTCTGAGTTTCCGTGTTTCCTTATACGAGACTTGAGTCTCCGACTCAAGTTATACCGTGCTAACTTCTCCTAGCACGAGGCTGAAGCTGTAAAACAGAAGCTCTTCTTTGGTGAATATATCTTTTTGAGATATATTCATAGTAGACAGTTTCCTAGTTTGGGATTCTAATTCTCACGGGCGTATGTCAACCACCTGAGTTCTGGGAAGAACAGTAAACATCCAACCACCAGGAAGGAGGTTGCGGGGTTGCGTCCCCACTTCAACCTGAAGAGTGAGTCTGCAAGGAGTTCCTAGGCGAGTGCCACAGCTGGCCAAAGGACGGAGGCACCGACGGGTTGTGTATAGATCGTAAGGAGGCTTGTATTTACTTAGTGAATTATCCAGACCTTGTGTCTGAAGAATGGATGTAGGATATTGAGATCTGAACCACTTTAAATCTTGTGTGTTGTTTACTGCTTTACTTTCATACTTGCTCTATTTTTCTGTTTCACAAACTAACTTTTGAAACCTTCAATACTTGTCCAAGTATTGAAGAGTATATGCTGTGAAAGTGACTTAACTAAAATAGAGACCTAAGCTCATGTCTTCTACACACTAAACTGACTGTACTCTGTTTATGCGAACCAGTGCAACTGTCTTTTAATACTTCCACTGCATAGACAAACCTTCCGCTGCACAATTTAGCACTCTGATTTCGGGACCAACAAGTGGTATCACGCGCCAAGGTTCTTACATACTAAGGTTGTGTTGAGTCACTTAGGACCAGATCTCTTTTTTCTGCACTTGGTTTCTATTTTGTGTGTTTAAGCATCGGTACACAGATATGGCTCTGATTACAAAGCTTCCAAAGTACTCATCAGAAAACTTTGAGATATGGAAGAAATGTTGGTTGATTATGCTGAAGAATGTCCACCCAGAGATGGCAGAGGTTCTATCTAGCAGACCACTGAAGATCACCAAGGTGAATGTTCAGCTCGGTGGAGCAGAGGGTTAGGAGACAGTGGAGAAGCCTTATGCAAAGTGGACGAATGGTGACAGAGTTTGTTTCCAGCTGGATTCAGTAGCCATGGAGTCCTTCAATCCTTATCGGAGCCACTGGTTGTTGAAGCTCTCGAACACAACAACGCCAAAAAGATGGGGGAATTTCTTGGCACCCTCAGCCAAGAAACAGCTCAAATGAAGCGAAACAAGCTTCAAAATTGTATAGATAAGTAAGAATCTTTTCAAATACTTCCCGGTGAAAGTGTTAAATCAATGGAAGTTAGATTCAATGCTATTATATGTGAGCTGAAAAACTTGGGGAAAACATATGAGATTGCGTATATGAATGCAAAAATTCTCTCCAAGATGCCCAAGGAGGACTGGTTCGTCAAAGCCACCAGCTTGAAGGAGAAAGATCTCTCCAAGATGATGACCAAGGACGTGTTCCCCCAGCTCCAAGCCCATGAATGGGACATACAAATGGCGAAAGCAGTGCGAAGTGTCAGCACACATCCAGAAGGAGATGCTGCCTTTTTTTGCTAAAAGGGAGTTCAAGAGAATACCTCAAAAGCCTTACCAAGCTGACAAATCTTCCGAACAGACGTCTATATCAAAGTCAGCACCCACACCTTCCTACCAGAAAAAAGTGGAAGAGATCTCAATTGAAGAGCTTGAGGAGCAGATGAGGAAGCTGACAAGACTTCTTGAGAAAGCCAATGCCAAGAAGGAATGTTCGCAACCCAGTGAACTGAAGTTCAGCGAGAGACCTCCCAAAGCTTACTTTGAGTGCAACTCTCCAGACCACCTCAAGTATGAGTGCCCACTGGTTTCCAAGGAGGAAAGGGAGCGCTTGAAGAGGATGTTGGAGAAGAAAGCCTCCAGAGCATTTGTAAAGGCCATCAGAGCATGAGGCTGTGGAGGAAGCATTCCTGGTGTTGATGGCAAAACTTGGAGAAGAAGAAGAAACTGAAACAGAGTCTACTACTCCAGTACACATTCCTAACTAAGTTTCTATTCCTATAGCATGCATAAAAGACAACTTTGAATCATATTGCTCAGATTCAGAAGATGTTACTCTTGAAGCTTTAAATATATAATTTGCTAAGTTTTATGAGTTAAAAATGTATTGGTCTGTGAAAATACTTCACCGAAACTGAAAGTTTCAAAATTGACTGAGGAGATCCAAAGATCAAAGTCAGTAAGTGAAGATCTAGCTAAACTTAGAGAAGAGCATTCTACGTTACTTGAATCGTTTAAATCTATTTCTGAAGAATGCGCATCTCAAAAACTGAAAATTGCTAGTGATCAAAAACTTATTTGTTCCCTTTATTCTAGTACTAGCAAAGTTTCAGAAGCTCTAAGTTTACAAAGACATTCCTTTGATAAGTCAGGTCTAGGCTTTACAGAGAATAACTTGAGCAATCAGGCTTCTACTTCCGAAACTAGGAATACCTCTAACCATCACTTTAGGAAGAATTCTAGTTTAGAATTCAAGTTTTTAGGTAAAGGAGTAGTCAGCATGGACAAAGACTCTTTAGAGGCTAATCAGGACAGAAGGGGACAGTCAGTTTCAAAACTAACTACGATACCCAAGCTTAGAAAAGTTTTGACTTATAAGTCAAACAAACCTAAGATGAAGCCCATTAGGCCTAGGAAGTGGGTTGAGCAGAATGTTCCCAACACAAGGAAACCCACCTCAACAGCTAAAACTGAACTTTATAGAAAGTCAGCTTCAGTTTCGGATTCTACAAATCCGAGGTTCCCAACTCATAATACGTATGAGAGGAGAACTTATCCGTATAGGAAGAACATCTATACGAGATCTTAGTCCAACCAATTCCCTACTTTTCGGACTAGGAAGATTGTACACTCCGGACCAAGTTTCCGAGAGCCCAACCGAAACTCAGTTTCAAAGAGGTCAGTTCCTAGAAACTCAGTTTCAAGAAACTTAGTTTCTGGTCAGGTTTCACACACTCACTCTTTTTCTTCAAAACAACATAGAAACTGCATAAATTATTTAAAGAGGAAGAGAAATGGAGAAGAAATTGTGACACCTAGATATAAGGTGAAGCAAGTATGGATTCCCAAAGGATGGATCCATAAGACTAACCCTGCAGGACCCGCAGAAACCGGGTACCTTTTGTCTAACCTTATCTGTTTTGCAGATACAAGATCACCAAGGTCAACTCAAAAAGAAGAAAAGAGCATGGATTTTGGACAGTGGATATTCAACTCACATGACCGGTGACAACAATCTCCTTTCAAAACTGAGAATGTCAAGAGGACCACTTGTTAGTTTTGGAGATGACTCAAAAGGGAGAGTCATTTGCAAATGATGATTGGAAAGCAATGAGATCATCATCAACAACATATCCTTATTCACCAACCTCAACTACAATTTGCTGAGTGTGAGTCAGCTTATCCAATCTGGATATGAGGTGACTTTTGCCGAAGAAGAATGTTGGATCAATGACAAAAACTCCAAGGCGACTGTGCTAAAAGGCGTGAAGAATGGAAGTCTCTACTATGTGGATTGGGAGAGCGAAAAGCCTGACACGTGCCTTGTCGCAACAAGCTCATCCCAAGAAGGAGTCAACCAGCTATGGCATAAGAGACTCAGCCATCTTAAATTCCAGTCTATCAGACATCTAGCTAAACACAAGCTTGTGGAAGGCCTACCACAAGTCAGTTTCAAGAAGGAAGAAGGTGTCTGCAGAGCGTGAAAGATGGGAAAGCAAACCAGAGCATCATTCAAGAATTAAACCATCACAGCTAGCACAGATAGGATCCTCGAATATGGATCTATTTGGACCAGTCAAGCCGCCCACCATTGGAGGAAAAAGATTCACTCTCTTTGTGGTAGATGACTACTCGAGATATACTTGAGTTAGGCTGCTGAAGAGCAAGGATGAAGTGAAGCTTCAACTTCCAGAGCTCATCCTTCAAGTGCAAAACAGCAAAGGAGTCACCGTGAAGAGAATCAGATCTGACAACGGGACTGAGTTTTGCAATGATCCACTGATGGACTTCTATGTTGATGTTGGCATTGCTTATGAGAAGTCAGCTCCAAGGACGCCCCAACAGAATGGTCTTGCCGAATGAAGAAACAGAACACTCAAGGAGGCAGTTAGGACTATGCTTGCTGAAGCTGACTTAAAAGAAGGTTACTGGGGAGAAGCCTTGATAACGGCGTGCTATACTCAAAATAGGAGCGCAATCAACAGTCGACATCACAAAACCCCGTACAAAGTCTTCAATGGTCGTAAGTCTTCTATAGCTCATCTTTGTGCTTTTTGTTCTCCATGTTACATTCATAACAATGGAAAGTCAAAACTGAATACTTTCAGTCCCAAAGCAGATGAAGGAGTGTTCATCGGATATGGACATCCTTCATACAAGGGCTACAGAGTACTCAACAAGATAACCGGACTTGTGGAAGTAACATGCTATGTTGTTTTTTATGAGTCTATCTTAGTGCGCAGGACTTTGAAAGATCTGGAACTTAGTGATTCTGGGGTAAAAAAAATGAATGTGAGAAACTCAGTGTTGATAAAGAAGATCCAAATCAAGTTTCTCAGACCAGATCAATGGTGAATCACACAAGTACTTCAGATGAAGATGTCGGTGATGCAATCAACCTAGCTAAGGCCTTTGGTTCTTTGTCGATAAACTCAAGCATCAATCAAGGGGGAACTTCAGGAGATCAAAACAGAGCTCAGTTTGAAGGCCAAACTTGAACAAAGTATCCTGCTCAAACTGACCCTCCAGAAGATGAAGGTACTCATCCAGAAGATATCCAACCGATTGTACGCCAAGAAGACCAAGGAGCTCAGGAATTGAAGTCAACACTGGAGAAGAAGGCTCCAGTCAAAGTGAATTAGTTCAAGTTCCAGTATCGGTAGCAAACGGTAATGAGTATCCTAAAGATTTTGTCCGACCTGTTGAAGTTACCCAGCTCTAGAAGTCAAAATGGTTGAGAAACCATCCCAAGGAAGCCGTGTTGGATATTGTCGCCAACACAGTCCGCACGAGACAAGGGAGCGCTTTGCTTACTTATTTTATATCTCAGGAATCAGAGCCAACAATGATTGGAGATGCTCGAAATCAACTGACTGGATCAACGCTATGCAAGAGGAGCTTGCTGAGTTCAAGTGAAATGAAGTTTGGTACCTGGTGGATCGACCAACTCATCAGTCAGTTATCGGCACCAAATGGGTCTTCATGAACAAGAGAGACGAAACTGGGAATATAGTGAGGAACAAAGCAAGACTGGTAGCAAAAGGATATGCTCAATGTGAAGGAATCGACTTTGATAAAACTTTTGCTCTAGTGGCCAGACTTGAAGCTATTCGTCTATTCCTTGCTTATGCTGCCCACAACAACTTCACAGTTTTCCAAATAGATATGAAGAGTGTCTTTCTGATAGGGAGCTCAAAGAAGAAGTATATTTGGAACAACCCCCAGGCTTTGAAGAAGGAAATCAAGTTTACAAACTGAGGAAGGCTCTTTATGGGTTGAAGCAGGCACCCAGAGCTTGGTATGAGACGCTGTCTCAGTTTCTCCTCAAGAATGGTTTCCATAAAGGCAAAATCAACACAACGCTGTTCAGAATCAAGGATGGATCAGACATCCTTCTGATATAGATCTACGTCGATGATATTATATTCTAATGCAGAAACTTGAAGATGTGTGAGAAGTTTGCCAAACTAATACAGAGCAACTTTCAGATGAGCATGATGGGCAAACTGACTTACTTCTTGGGTCTTCAAGTCATTCAGTCCGAAGAAGGAATCTTTATCAATCAGAGGAAATATACCAAGGACTTGATCAGCAAGTTTAGTCCGGAGAAGACAAAGCCCTTGAGGATTCCGATGAGCCCAAGTGCTCAGATCAATCTTGATGAAGAAGGTGAAGCAGTCAACCCAACAGCATACAGAGGCATTATTGGGTCACTCCTATACTTAACTGCCAGATATCTCCTACTCAGTTGGAGTATGTGCGAGGTTTCAAGCCAATCCAAAGAAATCGCACATGGAGGCTGCCAGAAGAATAGTCAAATACCTCAAAGGAACAGAGTTACTAGGTATTTGGTACCCAAAATTTGACGAGCTTACTCTCAATGCTTATTCAGATTCAGATTTTGGAGGATGCAGAATCGACAGGAAGAGCACAAGCGGAACATGTCAGTTTCTAGGTCACAAGCTTGTAAGTTGGTTCAGCAAGAAGCAACACTCAGTTGCCACGTCTACAACAGAAGCTGAGTATGTTGCTGCAGCAAGCTGTTGTGCTCAAGTGCTTTGGATCAAGCAACAACTGTTTGACTATGATGTCGAAACTGGGTGTGTGCCAATCTATTGTGATAATAGCAGTGCAATGTGCATCACGAAGAGCCCAGTTCATCACTCCCAAACCAAGCACATCGACATAAGGCACCACTTCATCAGAGATCATGTCGAGAAGAACGATGTGTCCGTGGAGTACATCCGAACTGAAGATCAACTGGCTGACATCATCACAAAACCACTCCCAGAGACCAGATTCAAGGAGCTCTGCATAAAACTTGGTCTATTGGAGATCAACGAGATCCTTGTTTAAGAAGAGTGATAGTGAATAAAACTAAGTCTGAGCTCTCAGTTTTTGAAATGGAAGGCAGATCGGCTGAAAACTAAGTTCCAACTCTCGGTTTACAAGAAACTTGGTGTGTCACTCAACAAGAAGACTTCATACTTACCCTTGGAGGATTCTCTCTCACGTGGTGTCACTGCAAATTAGTATGAAGCTCGTCATATAACCAAGCACAACAGAAGCCACTACTTAAGGCATCCGAAGAAGTTGAAACTTACTCCGACCAAGTTTCAAATGGACTTTCTAAAGAAAACCAAGTTCTGGTTTTCACACTTAGAAGAATTCTGAAGGACAGATGCGGAATGAAACTGAGTTCCAACTCTCAATTTAGCAACTGACTCTTTGTCAATTTGGAATTTCGAAAGGCGGGATTTCGAATTCCAAAGGTGATCGTTGCAGTTACATCGCTATTAATGTGTATTTTGCATCGATGTATTAGGATTCGACACATGGATAACACCCCTTCCCACGTCGCTCCAGTCAAATCCCAAATGCGCATCGCGAGGCAACGTATCTCAATCGTCGCCGAAAATCAGGAAACCCAAAGGTCACAAGGTACACCTACATTTTCAAATGACTTTTCTCTCTGTTATAAATAGGGTTCATATGTTTCCTTTGTGAAACACTTTTCTCCTTTTTCCATTGTCAAACCCTTCCTTCCAAGTATATACTTCGTCTTCAACCAAAACTTCCCCTAGATCTGGAAAAATGGCGTTGGAACCCAAACCTCCAGACATAAAATCACCACCCTTTTTGGGTGCGGTCAAAGAGGGGGGAAAGTAGTATGGGAGGTGCATAAGTCATTAGAAACTGTAGCGTGAGTGAACCAAAAAGGTTGAAGGAGCAGAAGAAATTAGAAGATCTCTTCTACCGTTGTATTATCCTCCTACAAGTCACATACCTCATGCCTGCCAACAATGACATGCCAGCAACGGGGCATAGTCACTAAGAATACTTCTTCACTACTTCTCTTATCTCATGAAGAAGAGACTAACGAATGAAGAGGAAGCCGGGAGGTGGGAAGAGAAATCTTTGATCTTTGCTTCCTAAGAAGTGCTCTGCAGCACTACCACCCAGTTCGCTGCTGGTAGTCGGCATGAGGGGATTCTTGGAATACTTGTTACAATATTTAACTAGATTCCCTCATTGCCTAGGCACCAGTAGCAACCAGTTTGAAGAACATCATGAAGACCAGAAGCAGCCTAGTATAGACTTGAAAAATAGTTATGTAATAGGTTTCTTTATGTTAGTTTATCCCTGTACTTGTAATGAAAATTATTAAAGGGTAAACTGACTTGTTGATGACAATCTCTTTTTGTCGAACAAAGGTCTTCGTTCTACATACGCAGAACTTACACAATCCAGTGTAATCAGCAGGCTTCTTACTCTCTCCTACTTAACATTTAACTACTCTAAACTGACCTAAAAAATCAATCGAGCAATATCTCTCTGTATCTATAAGGAGAAGATCTTAAGTAAAAAGTTGTTTGTGAGGGGAAACTTTTCTGAGTTTATGTGACTATTTGTCAAACCTGTAAAAACTCTAAAGTTATCCACACCTCATTGGCTTAGGTTTTAGATGGCTTTGACCACACCATAAAGGGGGAAATTGTTAGGATTTTGTTGGAGAAATCCTTCCTTACTTTTTGTGTTTTGGTGGGTCAAAGATTGTAAGCCATCTTAGTCAGTTTTTCAGAGTCTAGAGTTTTAATCTGTAATCCTTGTATAGGATCGATTGAGTTGTAATAGAACTTAAGCTGAAGACCGAGCAAAGGAGAATGCTCGAGAACTGACTACATACATGCCTGAAACTTGGTTTTCACCAAGTACAGCCTTAACCGGAACTGAGTTGGAGCACTCAGTATAAGGTCTACCATACTGACCAGGAGAAGTCAGTATGAGGGTTTCCCCGTACTGACTAAGGAGAAGTCAGTATGAGGGCGTTTTCCATACTGACTGTGGACAGTCAGTATGAGGGTCTACCATACTGACCTTGGGAAGTCAGTATGAGGGCTAAGATGTACTGACTTTGGAAAGTCAGTACAAGAGCCTCTACCTTTAAAGCTCGAGCTATTCGAAAGATATCGAAGCTCAGTCAGACTTAGGCATTTAAATATGCCCAAGTGTAAGTCAGTACGAGGTTATCCAAATCGGGGTTCCTCAAACTGAGAACTTTGTCTGACATAAAGTTAGTGTATGGTACACTGACGCAGCAGAGCAGAGCATGTCGCAGACCTAAGGCATGGGCTACGATTGGACAATATCTTCCATGAGTCCAACGTCTGGATTTATGTGTCTAACGAGCAGAAATTCAATATGCCTAGAGTAAATCCTCTATAAAAGGGTCTGCACTTCAACCTCTAACGGTTAATGATCAACATGTGAACGTTTAACCAACATACGAGGTTTGAAAGGTCTCTGAGCTAAGAATCCTAAAGTCTTCACATGACAAAGAGGATCTCTCTACAAAACTCTCTGAGTTTTCGTGTTTCCTTAGACGAGACTTGAGTCTCCGACTCAAGTTATAACGTGCTAACTTCTCCTAGCACGAGGCTGAAGTTGTAAAGGTGAAGATCTTATTTGGTGAATATATCTTTCTGAGATATATTCATAGCAGACAGTTTCCTAGTCTGGGATCCTGATTCTCACGGGCATACACCAACCTCCTAAGTTCTGGGAAGAACAGTAAACATCCAACCTGAGTTCTGGGAAGAACAGTAAACATCCAACCACCAGGAAGGAGGCTGTGGGGTGCGTCCCCACTTCAACCTGAAGATTGAGTCTGCAAGGAGTTCCTAGCCGAGTGCCACAGCTGACTGGAGGACGGAGGCGCAGACAGGCTGTGTATTGATCGTAAGGAGGCTTGTATTTACTTAGTGAATTATCCAGACCTTGGGTCTGAAGAGTGGATATAGGATATTGAGATCCGAACCTCTATAAATCTTGTGTGTTGTTTACTGCTTACTTTCATACTTGCTCTATTTTTCTGTTTCCCAAACTGACTTTTGAAACTTTCAATACTTGTCCAAGTATTAAAGAGTATATGCTGTGAAACTGACTTAACTGAAACAGAGACCTAAGTTTAAGTCTTCTACACACTAAACTGTCTATACTCTGTTTATGCGAACTAGTGTAACTGTCTTTTAATACTTCCGCTGCACAGTTTAGCACTCTGATTTCGGGACCAACATGGTAAATAAACTTTATTTAAAAGATTTGGTCATCATCATTTCCGCCCTAGCACACATGTGAGCGTTATTAACTCAGTGGTAATCAAATCTATCCAAACTATACAATTATAACATGATAAATGTAAGTAGCCGCGGTTGTAGAGGACATATAGGCCGTTCGTCGACTTATTTGGCAGGTAACCTAAATGCTAATAAGTACTTGCGTAAAAGTATAACAATGATAAATAATATTTGTAGAATACATAAATTCATCCACGTTGACTTTGAAATTTGCTTGGAAATTGAACAACACAGTTGGTTCGGTGCACCACCTAAATAATAATAATATGTTAAAAGATAAAATAAATTAAATTTAAATTTAAATAATAATAATGATAATATTAATAATGATGATGATGATGCATGCCAAAAACCCAACATGAATAAATATAAAAACTTGGCCCAACATCTACAATAAAATGAAATGACCCAAACTCACTCACCAGCTCATGAAATAAGTCATTTAAGGCCAGACAAAAGAAATAAAAGCCCAACCCTACATCTCCATAACATTTTAACCCAAAAATGTTTTGATTCTTTCAAACATTATAACTTATAAATTTTAGGCAAAGTTGTCACTACGCCAATTGAGCCATCAGATTAAAGTAATCAGGCTTAATAACTTAACTATAGTGGATCAATTATTAAATAATTTAAGCGTACGATTAAATATTCCAAATTCTAGGTTAAAACTAAAATATCAGTCCAACCACGTGAATATGTTATAATAATATCTTGAAAATAAATACTTCATCTATGTTCCGGTCAAATAATCTACTTTGATCAGACATGATAACTAATACGAATAGAGATAAAGAAAATTAATATTTTATTAATGAACGTGTGTATTAACTTTTTATTTCATGTAAGTGAATAATTAAATATGATGGACCAAAGAGAAAAGATGGACTGAAATAGATGAGTAATTTCTTACTAACCTAAAATATTATTTTATTAAATATCTGGATAATTTTCTCTGCCTACCATCATGGACGTGTCTCATTCATTAATTCCACTATTTGATAGATCCAAAAACCCACGTCATCGTCACCAACCAATTTTCATATTATTAAAATGTCGATCAAATTAAATGAATAAAGAAAATACTACTCATCCATATATATATTATTTAATTTGCTTTATTTACGCCACTTCCCACTTGTGTCTTTGCCGACTTCCACTTCACTATCCTCGCATACAAAATGTTCAATCCAATTAATGAAGATAAATTTGTAATGAATGCATTCAACATAAATCAACAATTTATTGATACCAAAATATTATTATACCTGCTAAGATTAGAAAATGTGTGCATGAATGTAATAAAATATTGCATCACATTAATGAAATAGCTTGCAACTCATTTACGCTGCTAATGACAAGCAAGGGTTGTCGGTCGTGGCAAATTCAAAAAAATTTATTAAGAGATTCAATTGAATTTTTACGTAATAAAAAATATATTGTAATTAAATAAAAATTTCGATTCATAATAA
This sequence comes from Plectranthus barbatus, assembly GCA_026898455.1. Classification (NCBI taxonomy): domain Eukaryota; kingdom Viridiplantae; phylum Streptophyta; class Magnoliopsida; order Lamiales; family Lamiaceae; genus Plectranthus; species Plectranthus barbatus. The sequence continues at coordinate 83,049 of JAPKLW010001776.1, read as the reverse complement.
TAATCAAATACATAAAAATTTTATACACTATACAAATTTATAATTTTATGGTTCAAACAGAAATATTTTCCTTATCCTATTCAATTTCAGCCTCTATTCTTTTTAGTAACTTATCAATTAAAAGAGTTATATTGTAGAAATATCATATGGTCGTATTACTAAAATTTTTTAAAAAATGGTTTATGAAGACTAAGCCCACTTAGTTCCTTAGGGCAGTTGTAAGAGCATCCAGAGTGGTGGGATCTTAAAAATTTTAAGATCCCGTCACATATGCGCCACATTAATAATTATCATTATTTTATATTTCATAAATATTTAAATTAACATCCATTAATATTTTTTTATTCATCTACTTTTTATTTTATATTATTTATGGTACCACTTGTCATAACAATTACTTAATATTATATATATATATAGAGAGTTGAGTTCATTTCTGAACTAAATGTTGTGAATGAACAATGACCTATGATCCAAGCGTCCATTTTTTTAATCCGATGGCTACAATAATGACATGTGGCAGATAATTTATTTTTTAATTTAATTAAAATGGTGTTTTAGGTAGTTACAATTTTATTAGATTTGATAAATATGGTAGTTCCTAATTTCATGGTATTTTATTTGTTAACATATATTTAAATTATTATTGTTGCCTTCAATCATATTTCGTTTCACTTTCCCATAATTTAGGTTTTCACTCTCCACCGCCGCTGCTGCCCCTACGCCAACTCCACCGCCGCTGCTGCCCCTGCGCCATCTTCACCGCCGCTTCTGCCCCTCCGCCATCTCCACCGCCGCTGCTGCCCATCTATTTTTACTGAAATTCTTGAATCATACGATTGGATATATTAACTATTAAGCCTTATTTAATGGTAAGAAAAAAAAAACCTTCTCGTGTCTGTTGCTGATTTTATTTTGTTTAAAAATATTGAGATTCGTCCCTTGCTTACGCTTTTGTCCTGGTTTCTCTCTTGTCGTTTTTTGTTTCTGGACCACTGCAAATCATGATTCATCTCTCTCTGAATGCAGTCTGAAGGAAGACAGAGAAAACTGAAGGAAGAAATTATTGAGCAGTTAAATGCACGCGCCTTATCATTGTTATTTTATATGAGTGTCATTTTTTATGAATAAATGTATCATTGTTCGAATCCCTGTTTAATGCATTGATAATTATTTATTTATTTTCTACATTGTGTGAACTCAGTTAATATATAGCATTGTATGCTATTTATTTTATCATTGTTACCTGTATTAAATATCATTTTATCAAAATTTTTGTTTTAATCTTAATTGATTTATAATACAATGACACACAAATTCATAAACAATGACACACAAAGCCATAAACAATGACACACAAAGTCATAAATAATGATAACGATTAACTTAAGATTATAGAATAAATCTTGGTGTATTTCTCTTTCCAATTTATATGATAATAATGGAAAAAATCGTGGGGATTTGATTTGGTAACTGAATCCGAAAAATCAGCATGTAGATTTAATTCCATTTCAATTTTTTCCATTTAGGACTAATTTGCCCTTTCAATGATAGAAGAAGCTAGCAATAATGATAAATGGCAACAGAAAATCTGGGACGTTTATTTTCGAAATCAAGGGCTGGATTTTGGTCTCTGTTCATTCATGGACACATGTTCAGCCATGAATGCACCCCTATATATATATATATATATATATATATATATATATATAGAGTAGTGATCATATGTTACCCATTTTCTAGATGTTATATGAGACCAAATCTCAACCATTTATTTTATCAATCTAATGGTTATTAAATTATGAATTAATTTTTATTTTTAATGTGTAAATATAAATTAAGGGTATATTAGGTAGATTGAGTAATTAATTTATATTATTCTTTTTCATAAACCAATCACACACGTTGTTTCTTATTTTTCCTTCTCTTATCATTTTTCTCTCTCGTCTATAATTCCTATAAAACTTTAAATAATCATAACTTCTTCAATTTGAATTGTTTTTTCACTTATTATATATCAAATTAAAGATAATTTAATTATCTTTCAAACGAAATCCCTATTGCATATGTTAGGAATAAGGTAACTGTAGCAAAATCAAATAATGCAATAGCTAAAACTAAATAATGTAACATAATAATAAGAATAATGTAATACTTTAATACTAATAAAGATAATTACAGATTGATGAATAAAGAGAACTATTTGTTTATTTTTTTTCAGCAAGAAATCAGACATTAATAATGTAATATACAATGAACACATAATGTACCAATCTGTCGATATGCAATGCATCATTCAGACAATACTTTTATCAACGTCATGCAACCGCAAAAAAACATGAATAATATAATATACAGTCAAATAATGTAATATACAATCAATACATAATGTACCACTCACTCAATATATAATGTATCATTCAGACAACTCTTTGATCTATATCATGCAACCACAAAAAATACATACATAAATAATGTACATACGGTTGAATAATGTACTATAAAGCCGATACATAATGTACCACAACACATATTGTACCATTTAGGCAACACTTTGATCTATATACTGCAACGCAAAAAAACAGATATGAATAATGTAATACTCATGTGACACATAATGTATCACTCAGTTGATGCACAATGCACCATTCTTGCAACAATTTGATCTATATCATGCAACCGAAAAAACAAACATGGATAATGTAGCACTCGAACACCTTTTTTATGTATAAAATGCAACCGCGATTGTGAAATCAAGATTTTCCCCAATTTTTATAAGAACAACATCGAACTTAGGTAAGTATACTATATCATTACATTATTCTCTATATTATGGTACAATATTTAGCTTTACTTATTACATTATTTAATTTTACTTCGATTATCTTATTCTGAACATATGTAATAGGGATTTCGTTTGAAAGATAATTAAGTTATCTTTAATTTGATATATAGCATGTAAAAAAATAACTTAAATTAAATGAGTTATGATTATTTAAAATTTTATAAGAATAATAAAGGAGAGAGAAACAAGTAATAACGTAACATTGGGTTGGTTAATAAAAAATAATAATATAAGTTAATTACCTCATTACCCTTATTATATATTTAAACATTAAAATTTAAACTTAATCCTATCCATCCAAATTCAAATTGGAAGGTTGGATTTTAGTCTCATATATCATAGGAAAGCTAGGTAACCATATAATGCAACCCTATATATATATATATATATATATATATATATATATATATATATATTTGTTTTAATAAATATAGGTAAATAATATATAGTAATTAATTAATTAAATTATAAATTATTAGTTTAAATAGATAAATAATAAAATATTCAATATAAAAAATATATTTTATATAACATTTTATATTATAAATAAATAAAATCTAAAAACAAAATAAAATAAAAAAACAATTCAAATATTAATAAATTATAGATAAATAAAATATAGTAATTAATTAATTAAATTATTAATTATTATTTTAAATAGATAAGTAATAAAATTTGCTTAATGAAATTAAACCTAAATAATATAAATATTCAATATAAAAAATATAGCTTATATAACATTTAGATTATAAATAAATAAATAAAATCTAAAAACAAAAGAAATAAAAAAACAATTAAATTATTAAAATAAATGAAAAAAGGTAAAAAAAAGTGTGAGTGCCCACACGCGGTGCTGGCGCGTGTGACGTAGGCGCCAATCACAGCGCGTGTGTGGTGCACGTGAGTGAGTTCAGACCACAAATTTGATAAGAATTGGGATCTTATTTAAGATTTCATTCTTCTTCTCTCTCTGCCAACTCATATCTCTCTCTCTCCTCCACATGTATAAATTGGGATGAGGAGAGGATCTTAAAAATTTAACATCCCCCATTGCATATGCCCTAATGGGGCCTTTTTTTCAAACTTTAAACCCAAGAATCCAACTCCACACCATTACAAGATTTGTGTATGATGATGTGGCAAAAATTTAACAAAGTTGGATTGAAAAAATAGACCTGGATTTGGAGCATTTGGTGGGCCATGCTTGTCGGTCACCATAACAATATGCAACTTTTTTTTAAAAAAAAATATGTTAAATTAATTTGTTTCTAAAAAAAAACTGTACATGAATTAACGAGATATATATCTTTATATATATCATAATCTTAATTACATAATAAATATAATTTATGTACATATATAATTAAAATATTATAATTTGTTTTAATTTGTATTGAAAATTATAATTATTAAGTCATGAAAATAATTAAAATTAAAAATAAAATTATAGGCATCTTTAAGAAATTATAGGTTAAATTATTTAAATTATGGAAGTGATTAGTATGAGTTTTTTTACCACATTGCAGTGTTGTGTAATTTTATTTTCTTGTACTATTATGATATTTTCTAAATTTAATTTCTCCTGTGTGTTTGTTGATCCAAATTTGTATTGTTTAAATTTACAGATTTTCATAATTGTCGTAAATTAGAAAATTTTAAATTTATTATGTAATTTCATACTATAAATTAATATAATAAATAAACAATATAGATAGATAAAAATAATATTATATTTGTGAGTGGATTTTTGGGCTTCAGATCACCTGTTCCAAATTTGTGTCCCATCTCCTGTACCACCATTCGATTATTGCCATGTGTCACAATTACTTAACAGTATAAAAAATTAATTAATGTTGTTTAACGACTCCCCTTATTTCTGAGAAGAAAAATATGAGTAAATGTAAACATTAAAATCTCTTTCACCTTCAGAAACAGAATCATCGAAAATCATGGAAAGAAATCTTATTGATATCTTTTGCTTTGCTAATAAAAATTCTCATACAATTTTTCCACAAAAAAGCAACAATCGATCGATTTCATTCAAATGCCCAGCGATTTTCTTCTTCTTCTTCATCGAATTATGTTGTAAGACAAATGATTATTCTCATAAACAAACAAGTGGGCAAGCGTCTTTCCATTCGGGTAAAAGTGGATATGTATGGCATGATCTTTGCGACGATGATTTGATCCATCCTGCTCACTCGAATGAGTATGTCCTCAAAGGTTCAGAGCTCTTTGAAGAATCCAATTCTGGAAAAACAGCTCTCTTAGTTTATAAGCAAAACAAAGTCGGTGCAACGTCACAATCTATTCAGTTTGGGTTTGGTTACCTGTGCTTAGAGCTATTATGAGTTAATTTGGAGTACATTGATTAGTAATGCCAATCTTAGCTTTTGGAGTTAGTAGTTAGTTAGAATTGTGATTGCACAAGGATGAAACTGGAGATCAGAGAGCTAACATTTTGAGCTTGTGTGATTGCACAAGGGTGAAACTGGAGATCAGAGAGCTAATCTTTTGAGCTTGAATCCTACAGCCAGCTAGTGAACTTTATTTGAAGTCTCTCAAATTAAGTGGATCTCTTGATTGATAAAATCTGATAGAGATAACCAGATGAGTTTGGATTGTAAGTAGTGACATCATGAAATCATATTGTGGACTTGGCTCAATGTTTGCCAATTAAAAGGTATACTCGCTACCCTTGTTTAGGGAATGAAGTAGTGTATTTCCCATATTTCTTCATTTGTGCATATTTGTTCTATGCAATTATTGTAGTAGATAGGATATAGTATTCTTAAGTGCAAACTTATGGGTAATGCTCTGAATAATTGATTTAGTAAAATTAATTTGATAAGGTGGATATCATACATCACTTTGTATATCTGTTTCCAATTTCATTTGATTGAATCAGTTATTGTGTATGTATCCTTTGATGTGCAGCGCGGAGTGTACTTTGAGATCACATACTCTGGTCATCTTGCTGATGCAAAATCTAGAAGAAAGACAATATCCAATTGCAAGGTGAGTATACAGTAATTTGCATGTGCTCAGTCATTTTAGTTTAACTGTTGTGATTTAAAAATCCAAATCTTCTAGATGATGCTTGCTGTTAAGTATCGTGTCAAGAGATGTTCTGTTTTATGAACTAATACAAATGTTACTCTGATTCTACTGCACCTATTTAATGTGGACCTTATGCGTTAGATGTATTCAAGTTGTTCTTGTCACAAACTTGAATTTCCAAGGCCTGCATTGCACACAAAGTTTCTATGTCTCCACATTAGTTTCATGATCCAAACGTACCTTCATGTTAGTTCATTGCCTTCAGTGGTGTTATTTCACTTTTCATTAATTCACTTTAACTGTTTAAGCTTCCAGCTGCTTGTTGATTGGACACGAGGGAAAAATCTAATTATATGTAGTGCTGCTACTTCTGCAACTGAACTTAGAGGGCCTCAAGATGTTGCAAATTTGTTCTCTTTGCTGAGACTCCCTAGAGAACGTGCTAAAGCAGCTATCTCCTCAAATTGTAGGTGTGTGCGTGCTGAAACTACTTGTTATCCGTTAACAATGTCTCATTTGTCTATTGGAAATAACTTAATTTTCCTATATTTATTTACTTTTTGTCAAATCTCTCCTAGCTAATGCATCAAGGAAAAAATATTTTTACAAAAAGGCTGTTAAGGTTGAAGGAATACCATCTTGTACTCAAGTAAGTATTCCTTAATAAACATTAAAGAATACTTTTTCAGTGGTCTATACTTCTTTGCAATTTGTGTGCTTATAAAGTTCCGAATGAATTCAAATTGTTGAGCTTGTTCAATTAATGTATATACTTGTCTAGCAAGAAGTTAGACCTGGCACTCAAGCAATTGAATTGAGAAAATATTAAATATCTGCTTCAAACCATGCATTTCTTTCAATGTTGATAACAGTAGCAAAAGCTTGTTGAAGGTTTGTTTTTGTGGCTTTGTATTCATTCTATTCCACTGTTTTCTTGGGATTGAGTTGATGCAATAGTTTCCTAATTCCATGCATTAGTCTGGATTCCTATCAATTACTCTTTCTTGAAGGTAATTTTAATCCTTTTGAGACTGTGATATTACACAACCAGAAGGCACTCCCAGAACCACCGTCTTCAAGAAGCCACGAGGAATCTTCATCTTCGTCTAGTTTGAATGACAGGACTACTTTGAGTCTGATTATTTAAATTTCTTAATGCATGTTGTTATATCAATTCATCATTTAATTGACTTTGTTTAGTTTTTTTAGATTAATTATATTTGTTTTTATTAGAAGATTAATTATATTTTATTAATTTAAACTCAATTTGATCTTTTGGGTTAGGATTTGAACAAATAATTTTATAGATTATGCATTTTATTGAAAATCTTGAACTAATTTGCGAGTTATGACAGTACACAATAATTTGGACATGATCTAGCATCTGTCTGTTTGCGAGTTATAAGACAGTACACAATTAAAATCTTATATTTGTTATATATTACACACTGCATAATTCATTAGTTTTAGTATAACCATTTTTTTAAATTTTGGATTATCTTTTTGTTACAGGAAATGGAATCAAATATTCCAGTAAAGAAAATCCCAAAAAAGGGTATGGAATTTGACAAAGAAGATGCAACCTACAAGTTCTACAATGATTATGCAAAACTAGTAGGTTTTAGTGTGAGGAAACACAAAGTCCATGTTGATAGTAATCATCGGGTACTCGATCGAATATTTTGTTGTTCAAAACAAGGGCACAGAATGAAAGATAAAAGAGATGTCAATGTAAAAATTCATCGCCCAGAAACAAGAACGGTTGTAATGCACTGATGAAAATTAATGGAGGTCATTATGGGAAGTATATAATTAGCGATTTTATCGCAGAACATAATGGCCACGATCTGGTGAGTCCAAGTAAGTGTTTTCTCTTAAGATCTCACAGGCATATCACTTTGTTGCAAGCTTCACAAGTGAATGATTTGGAGACATCAGGTATAGCACCAAAACCAGGTTTTACCTTCATGGCAAAACAAATGGGTGACCGTAGGAATATTGGATTTAGATTGGAAGATTACAAAAATTACTTGTGATCAAAGAGAACTGTGGAAATGAAGATTGGTGATACAGGAGGAGTGTTAGAGTATTTACAGCGAAGGCAATTGGATAACCCAAATTTCTTTTGTGCGATTCAGGTTGATGAAGATGAACTTATAACTAATATATTGTGGATGGATGCTCAAATGAAGTCTGATTATGATTATTTTGGAGATGTGGTTTTTTTTATACGACATATCAGAAAAATAAAGAGGGCAGACCATTTGCACTTTTTGTTGGAGTGAATCACCATAAGCAAACAATTATTTTTGGTGCAACATTATTGTACGATGAGACTATATCAACATTTAATTGGTCGTTCGACACTTTTGCTAAAGCCATGTTAGGAAAAAAACCAAAGACTATACTTACAGATCAAGATGCTGCAATGGCAAAAGCTTTAGCAATGGAGTGGCCTGAAACATGTCATCGATTATGTATCTGGCACAGATATCAAAATGTTGTTGTTCACTTGAATCATGTTTTTGCAAGCTTTACGAGTTTCTCTACGGACTTTAGTTCATGTATATATGATTATGAGGTAGAAGAGGACTTCTCTTGGCATGATATGCTGGAAAAGTATGAACTTCGAAGTAATGAGTGGCTAGAAAGATTGTTCAAAATAAAAGAAAAATGGGCACTTGTTTATGGACGTCAATCATTTTGTGCAGATATGACAACTACTCTACATAATGAAAGAATGAATAGCGTTTTAAAAAGATATGTGAACTACAAAAATAATTTGTTGCAGTTTTTTGAGTTTTTTGATAGACTGATTGATGATTGTCGGTTCGAAGAATTAAAAGCTGATTTAAAGACAAGTCAGAATACTCCAGTGGCCAGTTTCTCGATTCAGATATTGAAGCATGCAGCTACTGTATATACTTACCCTGTCTTTAAGTTATTTGAAAAAGAGCTTAGCAAAGCATATGATTCAAATGTTGAGTTGTACAGTGATTGTGAAGAAGTACCAGTATACAAAGTAACACCTTTTGGGAAACGTTATCAGTTCTCAGTTTCATTTCACTCATCTCGAGTTGAAGTCTCGTGTAGTTGCAGAAAATTTGAATTTGCAGGAATTCTATGTTCTCATGCCCTTAAAGTACTATCACTAAATCAAATTGTAGACATTCCAGCATTATATATTATGAAGAGGTGGACAAAGAAAGATAAACAAAATATGTTTGAAGGTCGGTCTACAAGAGTTTCGGGAGTATATTGTGTACCCGATAATGAAAAAGGGGAAAAAGAATTGATGAGAGTTCACTACAGGGAGTTGTGTAGTTTAAACAATCGATTGACAACATGAGTTGCGTTAACATCTAGGACATTCGAGATTGTGAAGAAAGGTCTTCTTATGTTGATTGATGAAGTTGATACATATTTTGAAAATGCAACAGTAATCAAGACAACTGTTGGATCAAAGTATGACATGTAAAGTGATTTGTTATCAAGTGTGTTGATCATTCAAACACGTACAATGAAACCAAGTGAAAGAATTGCTAAAGAAGATGATCAAGTCGCCAAAGAATTATTGATTAAAGGATTGAAGGTTAAAGAAAAAAGACCTCTAAAATCTGGAAAAAGACAAAAAAGTACACTTGCGCGGAAAAAGAAGCAAAATAATGCAAACCACAGTGAAAATAACGTCCAGGTTTTTCGTTTCGCATATTATCTTCTAATTCATATTTAATTGTAGTTACCAACATATTGTTTAATCATACATTTCAAATAAACAATGCAGATAATTGATAACATGAATAACATTTTGAATATTAGTACTTCATTCAAGGAAAACTCATTTCTTGTACAAAACTCTCCGGTCTTTCTCTATTCACTCTTGATTATTTATTATTTTTTTAAATAATTGATTATAGATTCTTATGTTCTCTATTGCAATTGATCAGACATATCAAGTTAGAAATTATCAAGTCGATGGATCATCGTTTTCCTACGCGCAATCATTCCAACTAATTCCTGTAAAGAAATAATATTTGTTCCAAACTTTTTTTCCGAATATATATATATGTATTTATGTATGTATATTAGTTTGAGTTTTAATAAGTCTATTTTATTGTAGGTTGCTAATTCAGCTAATGAACGAAGTAATTTTGATCATTGTTCAAATATAGGGCAACACAATGAAGGAA
>JAPKLW010001776.1:26737-72854 GCA_026898455.1 Plectranthus barbatus | reverse complement strand
TATATATATATATATATATATATATATATATATATATAAGAGTTAAGTATTATAAATTTGTTCATTTTTTATGATAACAAATTTTAATATATTATTTCATTTCATAGGCACAAAACCAACTTCTGATACCTCAAAGATCCAGCAGAATTAATTATGAAATTAGAGAGGATAATATGAGAAAAAAGTTGGAAGCCCATGTAGAAAGATCGAATCGTGCCATGCATTATCTGGATTGTTTTCCAATGTATATACAAAAATATGTTGTTAATATTGTTGATGTCCAATCAGATGGACACTGTGGTTTTCGTGCAATTGCAAGTTTACTTGGATTTGGAGAAGATTGTTGGTTGAAAGTTCGAAATGAACTGATTGACGAGTTGTGCAATAATGAAAACTTTTATGTTGATTTTTATGGGTCTTTAGAATCAATTGCTAAGTTGCGTGAAGCTTTATCTTATTTTATTGCCCCTGCTCCATATAAGAATTGGATGGTATTGTCAGACATGGTTCATTTGATTGCGTCCAGATATAACATGGTACTCATTCATATATTTGAAAAGTAATGCCTCACATATCTTCCTCTGCGAACTAATTCATTGATGAAATCACAACAAATGATAATATCAATTGGATTTGTGAGCAGCCATTTTGTACAGGTACTTATTGAACACTTATAATATTATTATGTTGCAGTTATTATTATGATTATTTAATATTTATTATAATGCAGGTTTTCTTGGATGATCAGTCACCTATACCTCCAATTGTGCCTAATTGGAAACACTTTAGACTTGATTTTGCTGCTGAGTGGGATAATTTATATTTAGATCGAATCAAAGATTTTATAGCCTTGTTGCCAATAACCTCAGAAGATTTATAAGTGTATACTAATTCCTGTTAATTTAGAAGATTTATAAGTGTATACTAATTCCTGTTAATTTCTTTTTTATTTTTAATGTATGTGAGATATGGGATATAATTTTAGCTTGCGAATTGGTTTCTTTATAAATGAGTTATTTATCTGTGAATGTTGCTTGCGGGGCCAGAGTGGAAATCATTTTGAGCCAAGACCTCTTGCACCCCCTCTGCCTAATAAGTGTGATTGGGAAATTGAACATTCCGAGCTAGACTTCACAAATTCAACTTTGATAGGGAAGGTCTCAATTCATTTGCTGAATACTAATGACTATCTCTTGCTTGAAGTAAAAAGCATATAACCTTGTCACCTTTTAGTTTTTAAGAAAATATAAAAAGTTTAATATGATTATTTTCTAAGTCTTAAGAGATTGATGTACTGCATAAACTCAACAACTTCCTTTCAAATCATTACTCGTTGCTCTTGTTTTCAGTTTCTAGGAGTTGTCATCCAAATATTGTTTAGTTTCTAGGAGCTATCACCGAAAGGAAGCCCTTAATGTTAGTTACAGAGTACCTGAGGGGGGTAAACAAATTTGTTTTCTGTCCTCTTTGGAAATATATCAATTTGAATTTGGGAATTTCATATGCCTACATCATGTTTATAATCTTTTATAGGGTGATCTATATCAGCATCTAAAGGGAAAATGTGCGCTCAGTCCATCAACTGCAGTCAATTTTGCACTAGATATTGTCAGGTATTGGATTTAATTCATCATAGTTGCAATAAGAAAACCAGTTTGAGGCATCATTCATCTATCAAACACTTTATACACTACTAAGGAAAGTCTATCCTCATCCTTAGAGAGATATTTGTTAAACTAGCTCTAAGAATTTGCAGCAACATTAAGATAATGTCTGCAATTTTTCTCCGGACAGAGGCATGGCTTATCTCCACAGTGAACCAAATGTTAAAACACACAGAGATCTGAAGCCAAGGTCAGTTTATATTCTGGTGGTCCCTTCTAAGCTTCTGAGATAATGTGTATGGTATGTTTCCAGGAATGTTCATAAATCAATCAACTATTTATAATTTTCTCTCTCTGTATGTGTTTGTGTGCAAGATGGGTTGGGTGAGTTTACTATTAATGCAGAGAAGTGGGATTACTGATTAGTGAAAAGCTCAGAGAGTAGATGAACTTTCATTTCCGCTGTGGGTTTTTTGTCACTTCGCTTTTCATTTCCTTTCATTTTAACCTTGATTGAACTGTCTCAGTTAAGCTAATGTAAGAGCAGCAGTCAACCCTAAGGGGTTGATGGCGATATTATCTGGCGCCTTATTCTGCACTTCTTTTTTGGACCCAGTGATTTCATGCAATCTTTTGCCACGCCCTTTCCCCCCTTTGATGACTCTCCTAGATCTGTAATTCTGATTGTTGTTGTTGGGAAATTATTCCTAAAATCTCCCTTAGAATGTATTTGCAAAAGGTTTTGTTGAATCAAACCTTAGCATTTGGTCGATCATTTGCTGAATTCTAGATAGTCTAGCATATCATGTAATGTCCTGTATAGGTCATCTATTGAGTTGTAATAGTTTAGTCTGCTAAAAGATCTAGCAGCAGACATCGGAAGTCGACGTTTGCTTGAAGCCATGCGGTAGCAGAATGCTAAGGCTTTAGCATTTGCTAACGCTCAGCAAACTTATAGAGATACTAGCAGAACAGACGTCAAAGGATTGAGTGTTAACGGAAATATTCAGCAAACCAAGACAAATAGCAGAGCGCTGATGACCATTAGCAGAGCAGAATGTCAAAAGCTGAAGCTATACTGCCGTTCTGACAAAAAGCACACACAAAGGACGAGACTTTCCCGAAGTAGCTCGAAAAGTACAGATCAACATCAAAAAGCGACTGAACAAGTCCATCACTCTCGGACAAAAGAAACGTTGTGTCTAATGGATATGGAGATTCAAGATTTGAATCTCCACCTATAAAAGGAAGGTCCAAAAGAGAGAATCATTTACTACTACTGCTTTAATCACTACAGACATTCGCATACATTCAAGTGAGAGATTCCTTTGACAAAGCGAACAAAAAGAAAAAGTAGTTAGTTGAGAGCCGTGATAAAGAGTATTCAAAGCTCTCAACAACCTGAAGTGTCGCTCATTGATTTACTGACACTCCATTGAAGAGATTCTTGATTGCACTCAAGAATCTTCAATCATTGGGATACCTTTCTTTTCAGAAAGAATCCATCAGTCGAACACCTGAAAAGGTCTAGACTAAGACTGGCACTTAGCCGTATTCAAGAAAAGTCAGGAAGTGACTATAAAACTTCCAAATCAGGCAAGGCAGGAGTTTCGAAGGTGTGCCCTTGACTCAGCCGAACAAGCATCTGAGGAGTTCAGGTTATCGGAGGATAGCTGTCAAGTAGCCAGGCCGAAAGCTCACTGCCTACTTAACTGTAAAAGGCGAATCCTTGTAATCTGTATACTTACTTAGTGAATTCTTAGCGTATCGGCTAAGGAGTGGACGTAGATCTTTTTGGATCGAACCACTATAAATACTGTGTTCTTTTACTGTTACATTGCTCATACAATTTGAAACCAAGCAATCATATTGCTAGTGTATAACTGTAAAGAAATCATAATCTATCTCTGAGCTTAACTAATCTTGAAAGAAAAAACATAAAGTGTAAGTGACGATTAATTATTCCGCTGCATTTCGTGAGTTTATCTAACACGACGACTCTGATATTTAAGGACCAACAGTTGTAAACCTAAAGGTATAGCCATTTGTCTGATGGGACTTCCACATTTTATTATTTTGTAGGTGTTTAGTGCTAATCAATAGGCCTTACCTAACTTAGGATGAACTACTTGTGTTTTGTAATGATGGGAGCTAGTTAAACAATTCAAGAATGCTCATTTACACACACATTGTCATATATTAGTAGTTTCCACCAAACATTGCTGTTTTTTTTAAGCTAAGTTTATCAATGGAGAGTTTGTTTGTGTTTAGGCACAACCCCTTTTGCTCATTATTCTTGTTCTCAACATTGTTGTTCATATCAATTAGTCTACCATTAGTAAGATCAGGAGATGCTGAGGCACTTTTAGCTCTGAAAGCCTCCATAGACAAACTGGGTGTGCTTCAATGGGGCGATGGAGGAGGTGGAGGTGATGTTTGTCGGTGGCAAGGGGTTAAAGAGTGTCTAAATGGGAGGGTGACAAAGCTGGTGGTGGAGATGTCAAACTTGAGTGGCACATTAGATGGTGAAAGCCTTAATCAGTTGGATCAGCTTAGAGTGTTGAGCTTGAAAGATAATTTGCTTGCTGGCCAAATCAAAGAACTCCCTGGCCTTGTAAATCTCAAGTCTCTTTTCCTCAACAACAACAAGTTTTCCGGCAAAATTTTGGCTAGTCTCTCTCTGATGCATCATTTGAACGTCTTTGTTCTGTCCGAGAACATGATTTTGGGTCAGATTCCACAGGCATTTGTTAGTCTGAGCAGGTTGTATGTCCTTTTTGTGCAAGATAATAGATTGAGTGGTGTTGTTCCTCCTCTCAACCAGAGTAGTCTGAGATTCTTCAACCAGAGTAGTCTGAGAACATGATTTCAGTTCGGGATGCAGAGACGGAGTCAGGGGAGGATCCAGCACCCAGCAATGAGGAGAAGATCATTGATCTGCTAAACATTGTTGTAGCAAGCGTGTCAGTGGGGGCGGAGAGGCGGCCGAAGATGAGGGAGGTGCTGAGGATGATCAGAGAGGCAAGGGTGGAAGCTCACTTGTCTGATGGTGATGGTCAGACACTCTCCACTGCTTCCCAAGGGAACAATAATTGATTATATGAGAGAAAAAACATATGTTTATTTTGATTCATAATTGATTGTGAATTTTTTTTTTTTCTTGTGAATTGTGATGAATAGGTGATGTTTCCAGTAATTGATTTCCCAGGAATTTGCAGACCAATCTATTGGAGGTTTTTCTTCAATTTTTTTTTCTTTTTTGGTTTGTTAATTACACTTCAGACATTTTAATGTTTTTGGCATAATAACTAATAGAGAAAAGAATAATTCATAATTTATTAGTAAACGTGTATTATTTTTTTATTTAAAAAAATAGGGCTAATATGATTACATAAACAAAACAAGAAATAAAGACTAATACATCACAATTTTGTTATTTCTTAATGCTATAACTGATTTGAACCATCATTTTCTTGGGTGATATTGAAATGTTGTAGTGGCCAATACGATGGTTCTAATATTATTTTGATGATTTGGGCTACAAGATTGGCTCATCAGGGTAAAGGGTTGATCAATTGTGACTATTTTTTCTTAGGTAAAAAAATAGATCTCCCCAAATCAGTGCATTCAGAATGAAAAAAGTAGCAAAGACGATTCCAGGGAACATGAAAGCAGTTTGAAGAGTAATTTTCTTCCAATATGCTCCTTTGAACATCTTGCAGAGACGAGCTGAGGCATATCCTGCATAAATACCCATGAACACCCAAAGAAGAAGCATTGCAGTCATCAACCTTCCTCGGTTAGAAGGGGACAAGAAACCCAGTGCTGCGAAAATCATTGTCACCAGCATCATTCCAAGAAACTGAACCCCAATTCCAACATAAACACAAAGCAAATATGAGTTTGTTGGAGGTCTGAAGACATCTCCATGAACTAATTTCCAACCTGTCTCTTCTTGAGCTTCTTCCTGAGTCTCTAATTGATTATACTTGGAGATGTCACGATAGAGAGTCCGCAGCATAATCATAGCAACCATTCCCGAAAGGAAAAGAACAATCATCAAAGAGTTGACTATTGAGAACCAATAGATTTGATCACCAGCCATGTACATATAAGCATCCCATCTAGAAGCCCACTTAACTTCACTTTCCTACAAAGGGAACAGCAAGGAAATGTTACATGACAATCAATTCCTACTTTTCTGGACAAATGAATTCCATCCACAACAAGAAAGAAAGCTTTACCTGAAACTCCACATCATAAGTAAATATGATTTCCCCATCTCCAATCTCCTGTGGGGTGATAGAGCTAGTTATCGTGTGTTTTGCATGAGGATCACAAGTTGTCAAATGTGTTTTACTGCCATCCCATTTACCATCATATGAATGCTTGACACTGAATACAATCCAAGATTAGTAACATTAGAAGATAAGTCAGAAAATTGTTGTAACTTTTAAAATCAGTACCATTTTACGTGAAATATTGACTTCAAAACCCACAATTCTTGCAGCATCAACTTCTTCATCCTTATGATACTTCACAGTAAATGCCAAGTGATTGAAGATGAAGTACTTCTCCTCTTTACTCTGGAAACTCAGGGGTAAGACGATAAATCAATTTCTAGATTGCCATCTGGAGTATGATTTCCTCAAAAAGCAAAGTCAATCTATACTTATTCCAGTATATTGTGCTTTGAAACAAATTGGATAACCATGCTGATATACCAGTGAACTTGAATCAGGTCTTTTGAAAGGCACAACCAGGGGGAGATTATCCAGAATCCTGTAAAAGTGACAGCAGAAACAGAATGGGTTATTCATGATTTGAATATGTAATGACAAAAGATTCTTTTCTGGTTAGCTTACATGTTCACTCGATATTCATCATCTATCTTTTCCTTGATTTCCTTAACCTCCTTGGCATTAAGCTTAACATGACAAACAACAATGCACATATGTGGTTCTCGCAATTTAATCTGCAGGCATTAACTTCAGTGAGAAGTTGAATTCTTCATGCAATAAAAAATTTGAATGTAAGGATTATGTGAAGAATTGATATATGAAAAATAACTTGAGAAGAAAAATGCAGCAACAAGGACACAGTCAAAAGGACAAACCACATAAGGAGAGTTCTCGATACGATCACCACAAAGGACTTCCCCAAGATTTCTCAGCACTGTCCTCAATTTTCTCTTGTTTACAGTAAGGAAGGGAATAGTAGGCATAAGGAAGTTGAGTTTTTACAGAGGTCAATTTATTCACTTTCACCTTCAAAAGATCACCCTGCATAAAAGAAACACTAAAATCAGCAATTCACATCACAAAAGAGTAACTATATCGAAATGCAGTATATTGGAAAGAAATGTCCAGAAACATGCTGCGCAATAGATAATTTAGACCAAAGATGATAAATATAGTTGATATGTTCACCAGTAAACTACTAAAAATTGTCAAAGTACAATACAACTTGGCACCCAATAGACATCCAATTTTAACATCTTGAGCTACTATGCATAGACTGGTTAGAAAAGGACTGGGTGAGGGTGTGAGTCATTTCTTAGGTTTTGTTGTCAGTTAAAGGGAATGCAAAACATGGAGAATTTGATAAAATTATTTCAATACCTACTTTAAATGTTAATCTGTCCAAATGCCCGAAGTTAAGAGGAAATATTTGCAGCTCAACATGTCAAATAGCTTGAATGACTTATTACTATCCTAAATTAGGTGACTAGTTTGAGATGTTTCTAGCATATGTTTAATGGAAATTAAACTGAGACATGCAACAGACTCCTTGGATAGGTTGAGGGGCTTATAAGAAGATGCTGGGATTGTGAAAAGAGAACGGTCACATGGGGAAAGGGGTATGAATAGATCTGCTATTTTTTTTTTTTTTTTTGGATAAGCTTCTTGAAACATTTGGACAATTGTGATTCTCAGAGTATTTGAGAAGTTGCCAATTTCAATTTACCGGTTGCAGAGAACACCCACACAAATGCTCCCTACGACTACATGTACATTGAAGATCTTATATTTCCAAATTATATACACCATCTGCCACCTACTCTCGACACTGTGATCTTAAACACCACATAAAATAGATGCAATTTAAATACTGAAAGTGTGAATGTAACTTGAGGAATAAATCTAACAAAATGAAAAAATAGAGAATCACAAAAGACTTTAACTAGAATTCAAGAATTATTTTTTATTCTAGAAACAAGATTATGATGAGTAAGCTACTCAAAACCGAGTAGAAAGTGGACAAGTAAATTATGATATTCGCATTTCTTACAGTTCACATAATTGTAGATTTCTTGAAGTGCTAATTTGGCACAAATTTCCCTGTTTGCAATATACATTCTTATTTCCAAAAACTCTTCATCACACTCTAAATCAAACAAAAATCTCAACTTTAACCCATTAGATTCATTCATTGTCACATAATCACAAAGTAACAGAAGCACATACAACGAGCATCTTCCTCACTGATGAGAGATCTACATTAAAACATCATAATCGACAAAAGCCAACCAACTTCATAATAACTCTCAGAAAGCTAACTAAACTTCTCACACCAATCATTTCCCACTGTTTGCATATATCACATGATGGGTTTTGTATACTGAAAGCATTTATTATAATGAGTATACAACGGTTTATTTCTCCTATCTGTTAACAATCTTACATGTATGAACAATGGTATCATCTTATCTCACCGATAGGGACGATCATACGGCGTGTTGTAGATCGCAGAAGACAGTATGATCACATGACCTAGTGAGACATAAACCTGATCATAGCCAAGACAGTGTATGAGGATACGTCTGTCCGGATGGCTGCGGCATTGTCGGAATAAGTAGTCTGTCTTGGCTACTTGACATGCTGGTACGCAGAGGTGGCGTATTGATGGACCGCAGTGGGATGTATTCGTCTGTCTGACATCAGCGAATACAAGATCTTGTTACATTGATTGAGTCCAAACTCTAACGAAGGTTCAGGGGTTTGCACGGGTTGACTGTTGCTTTGACTTGCCATGGTGGAGAGCCTAAGTAACGTGCTCGTATATCCGCATCTTGGGTAACAGCAGTTCGTGTAGTACCGCCTGAGACTGGGTTTAGGTAACCATATCCGAGTAATAGGATGGGGACATTCCCTGAAGAGCTCAATAACATTCATCGTGCCAAAGTCCTGCAGGCTGATTAATTTCAGGCACGAGTGATAAGGTTTGAGTGGTACTACTCACGAATTATAAGATATTAATTAATTGTAGTTAGAGCTTGTCAGAGGCTCCGATTAATTAATGGATGTCCGGTAACCTTAAATATGGGGATTCACAATTAATGCAACCCGTTCTCATAACGTGGTAATAAAGGGGTAGGTCAGTATTAATTCTGTGGTGAAAAAGAATTAATATTAATTAATTAATTGTGTCCTGGGTTGTGGACATGGGAATTAATTAATTTATAGGCCCACTTTATTATTTGCATTAGGTCCCAGGTCTGGCCCAAATAAGTGTGCTGAATTGAGCCAAGTAGCCCATTAGGGATAAAACCATGGGTCTATAAATAGACCACTCTCTCTGGAAACCCTAGCCACCTTTTGTGATTATTCAAATCAGTCAAAACCCTAGGGCAGAGAGAGAGGAGGCGCCGATCCCAAGAGGAGAAGGAGGAGAATTTCGATTCTGGTCCTGCTCAAGTCACAGATCTACGGAGTCGTCACCAGTAGTAGATCTGATCAGCACCAGGATACAGATCTGTAGATATAATCTGGAGAACAGATTTCTTTCTTCCTCTTTGTTTTTCAATTTTTATTCTAGAAATTAGATATCTAATTTCTACTTCCGCAGATAACAATCGAATTGCATGATTGAATTGAAAGTGGAAATTCAAACGCAAAAGATCGGATCAGACTCGACGGAGTTACGGTAAACCCTAAATCCACAAATCTCAGTATAAAATTCATAGGAGCATGCTAGGGTTTATTATGATTTTAATTATGCACAATATCCATAAATCGATCCGGTTCAGTTTGGTTTTGGTGATTCGGTTCACGGGAAAATCCTACATCACATAAGCATATTAAACATAGATATAGAAGCATCGTCAATAGTAGTACAAGAGAGAAGACTAAAAATAACCAGAAACAAGCAATTAATGGAATCAACTTACGTTCTCAAAATCTTGGGGAGCGATGCCGGGAAGGTAGAAGGAATCGACAGCGCCGGCAAAGACTAGGAGCATGAAGTAGAGCCACATCCAAATCTCGTGAGGCTTTCTCCCCTCCAATCCCATCTTTCCCCACGCACCAGTCGCAAAATCTCGCGAATTGAAGATGCTAGATCTACTGGGGCTCAAGAAATTATTGAAACGAAAATGGAAGCAAAGTGAGAAAATTCTCAGAAATAAGGGGGATCCGTTAAACAACGTTAGTCAACTTTTTTCATACTGTTTGTGACACAATAATAATCCAATGGTAGTACAAGAGATGGGACACAAATTTGGAACAGGTGATCTAAAGCCGGATTTGTGTGGGACCGTGTTAAAGTTGATGTTGTAGGTTGTTAGAGCATCCCAATGGGGGGAAGATATACAATTTTTCTTCCCCACCTAGGAGAGAGAATGTAAGGTGGCATGAGAGAGAGAGGAATGGGGTAGAAGAATATCTACCAGAAGATGAAGATATTTATGGTCCCCTCTGAAATTTTCTCACACGCGCATGCCATCACCACGCGAAAAAAAATGGATTGCGAATGGGGGACATTTGGTGCCGTTGGGATGGGGCTGGGGGATTAGTTTATATATATATATATATTAACTTTTATGAAGTATGATGTTATTCCTTTAAAATATTATGATGTTATCTATGAATTTTAATGTGTAAATATATGAAAGTAGCCACTTTTTTTATAAGAAAACCTTAAATAGTCACTCTTATATATATGTGCAATGAATGACCAAATTTATGTAAATTTTCACAATTGTCCTTACTATTGACCTAATTTTTGCATGTTTTTTAATTTGGCCAAAAAATCTTGTAATTAATTGTTATTACTCAAATTAGTACTAAAATTTATTTACCAAATTTGATGTTCATATTTAATCTAGTTTTGATTTTACATTAATCATTTAGTTTGATATTACAATATATGATTTACAATTATGTTTGTGATTAAATTTTAAATATATAATTTGGGATTTTAAAATTAAAATTTTAAATATTCTTAACGTAAACGAAAGGATTATTTGAGAACGTGTTTGCGATGTGCTTTTATAATTATTCTGAAATTAAAATTTATATTTGTAAATTAAAAGATTAATTGTGACCACTTTCTTACTCATTTATTTAATTGTTTATTATCTTATTCTTAAAGCAATTTAAAATACTAATTAGTTACGATTAAATCAAATCTCATCTATAATTTATATTCTAATGATAATTTTATTAAAAAACTATAACAATTGTTAATATAATTATGATATCAATTGTTTAAATTAAATAGCAGAGTTGTTCTTTGCAAATATAATTATATTGTTTGCGACACATTTGAGATTTCGATAATATATTTTTTTTAAATATTTCTTAATCCTTAATAAAATTTTACATTAAGTAACAATAATTTTATTTCCTAATTAAATTTAAAGAAATCTGATGAAACCATTTATTATTTTAAATTAATAAAATAAAATAACAAAAAGTTCCGATCAAAATTGAGAAACCACAAAAAATTTATTTGCGATCACAATATTTATTTTTACAAAAGTCTCATGACTACCGGTACATAGCAACTTTGTAAGAAATATGTACTTTTGATTGGATGATATCTAAGGAATCAAATATGAGCAATTTTGAGAAGTTGATTGGATGATATCTAAGGAATCAAATATGAGGGCAATTTTGAGAAGTTGCTATTTTTGAATGAATATATATTAGTGGCTATTTAAGGTTTTTATATAACAAAAATGGTTATTTAAGGTTTTCACTCAATTTTAATTGCATCTAGCATCAAAATCTTATTTCATGAAGTATTGTCAGGGGCGATACATGATGTTATTACTATTTTATTTTATGTAATTATATTAATTACGATAAATAATATTTTATCAACTAATAATTAATTAATTAAATCAAGTTTAAATATTAAATAATAAAAAATAATTATTAATTAGTTTAATTTAAAATGCTTAATAAAAAATATAAATGAATATTTGTGGTATTATATATTGAAAAGTGGTTATAACATGTGGGACCCATAAATAATTAAAAGTGAGATAGATAAAAATGAGTGTAAAAGTGAAGTGAGTAGAAGTAGAGGTAGATGCTGACGCGGCACACACGTGGAGGTAGATAATGATGAATGCATTGTGGATGCCCTTAGAGTGATAAATTTTAATTTTTAATATGACGCTTACATAACGATATAAAATTGGAATGATGGATTTACGAGTACAACCATCTTACTATATCCGCTAATGGTTAGCTGCAAAAATAGATGAAATATGATACTATGTCAATGGGTGATGGATATTCAATGACTCCCATAAAATGTAAATGCAAATAAATTGGGTTTCCATTAATTTCTAATAAAGAAAACTTTTTGGAAAATGTAACTGAAAGCAACCATTTTGGAAAATGGTGCACTACTCTAATTAATATGAATTAATGTCGACATTTTTATTTTTCTATACATTGGCAATTTCTCAAAATTCAGTTTTCAATGTAAAACTGGGTTTATATGTAAACAAAATCCCAAGCTTATTGAGATAAATAAAATATGAAGAATTTTATAAAATATTATCCTAGGTCTAAATCTCATCTGACACATAAAAATTGTACAAACAAATTTCTTATCCAATATATTTCTAATGTTATACGCTTAAGTATTTTTTTTTTTAATAGCCAACTGGATAGAGAGGATCTATTCTAAAAGTTCTATACAAAAATCTTTATATATAAGATGTTTATTGTTAAAATGCCTTTAAGAAATTATATAAATTTTAGCTTAAGTTTTTTCTTTTTTTTACTAGCATAGGTGCATATTGATTATTGTTGGACCAAATACGGTTGGACTAGAATATCTGAGGCTCAGAGCTAATAAGGATGACAACAGTCCAGGTCCATAAGCACGCGTCAGAGGAAGATGTACCCAAATAACTATACGACCTCCAGAAGGCAACTTCGACCGGATTACGATCCACAAGCAAGGTTATGTTCGCGATCCACACGACGTACCTCTCTCCGCAACAAGGAGCCACAAAACTGGCATCTACGACCTACCTGGAGGATGAGGGGGACAAGAATCCAATCGTGGCAAGACTAGAGTACCGTTGGGACCCTAGCTGCGACGACCTCCAAAAAGGACGCAACTGCCACTTCCTGCAACGTTCGAGAAAGGTGCAGCTGCTAACCCTCGTCAATCACCCTCGGGAAAGTTGGAACTAATATCCGAAATCCTCTAGGATTGTATATAATGACTCTTTTGAACTATAAAAGAGGAACCAGTAGATTATTTTGAGCATCGTTTTTCCACTAATATACTTGTTCTTGGCAAATTCTTAGATTCACCTTCATTATTCATAATAAAATTGTATTATTTAATCGTTGTTTGGTTATACTCCTCTTATATCTTACAAATTTTGAGGATCCCTATTTCATTTTAAATGGAACCTCAATTATTACTAATATTACAATGAGATATAAATGGAAAATTAATACACATTCACTAATAAAATAATAATTTTCTCTATCTCTACTCGCATTGGTTATTGTGCCAAAAGCAAAGTGGACAATTTATATGGGACGGAGGGGGTACAAGATAAGTTATGTTGGGTTCCGTAAGATTAGGAAATGCTAAAATGTAGTAACAAAATCAAAGTAAGATAAACTAATTGATATTTCCCTATGATATTTCGAATAAACTATAAACTCCCATTCATTTTAAAAAAATATATTATGTCTAATCACATGTGATCAATTAAACCGAAATGACCAAGATGCCCCTGAATAACATAACTTATATTTTAAATTATTTTTTAATAAAATATTTGTCACTTAAGTATTCTTCCACCGTGCCCCTACCACTACCACGCATATCTAGATTTTGCTTATGTTTTTTTTTTTTTTTTTCATCATTTTCGATTGAAGACACATAAGCTCATTTTGGTCGATGCATTTCATGAGGTCTGAAGAGCATTTTAGTTCGTTATTATTTAAACTGTGATAAAATATATATATATATATATATTCATATCTCAAAAATGTTAAAGTCCAAAAAAAATAAAAAAAAATAATCTTTTTAAATATATGTTAGAAAAATAAATATTTTAATTTAAGAAAAAAAAAAAGGAAAAGAAAAAGGAGAGAAAAAACAGGTGCGCTGTAGATTCCATAGAAAGCGCAGAGACCCCATTTACCATAGAATCAAACAACCCCCCACCACCAATCTATCTGCCCCTCTACTATTTTAGCATTTTGAAACTCGCAAATTCAATCCCTCCCTCTCCCTCTCTCTCCATCTCCTCCGACACTGTTTAGGTGAGAGAAAGTTGGGGGAGAGAATCAATAATCCCACGGGCCACGATTTCAATTTCCGCCTACTCCTCAATCAATTTTCCTTAAATCAAACAATCATGCCGTCAGGTGCTAAGAAGCGAAAAGCTGCCAAGAAAAGGAAGGAAATTAGCACCAGCAACAATCCCAATCCGTCCCCCGCTCCTACACAAGGTTCAAATCTCCAACTTTATATCCAATTGAAAATATGAGTTTTTTTGCTTTATTTAATGGAAGCCTTTAGAGCCCCATGTGCTCTCAATTATTGTTTCGTATTTTTTTTAGCTTTACAGTTCGTTTTTCCATCATTTTGGGTTTGTGGGCGTGCTTTATTTGTGTTTCTTGTGGATTGTTTAGACATCATTTTCGGTTTATTGTATATGTACAAGCCCTTGTTGCTCTGCTTTTGTAAATTAGAGCCAATTCGTTTGTTGCAATTCAATTATGTGTTTATTAGAAATTTGCTGGCATAGGCTTGTGAGCATTTTAGAGTTTTGTTGTTATTGTTGAGCTTTTTTTGTTTGAAATTGTGAATGCAAGTGTTGTTTGGAGAAGGGATGTGGAATAAGATTTGAGTGGATATTGATTGTGTTAGTGAGATTTAATCTGATTGCTAGGATTGAAATGTATTGCGGGAGCAATTTTATTTTGAATTGAATTGTTTTGGTTGAATCCAAATATGCTAGGGGGTGGTGATTTGAAGCAACAAGATGATAGGCAGAGTGATTTTGGCGAGGCTAGCTCCACTGCATCTCAGGACCGTAGCCACCACGACCTTTTGACCGAGGGAGAGGAAGAAAAGATTGCGAATGTTTCTAATCTTCCTACAGTTGAGGGTGACAACGAGCATGGGATAGTTGCAGAAGGGATTGTACCAATTGAAAGAGAATTCAAGATTGAGGAAGAATTTGATAAAAAGAATGGAAGTTTTGAGCATAATGAAACTGAAAGAAAGTCTTATGACGGAGGATCATCCGGGAGCTCAAGCAGCAGCAGCAGCAGCAGCTCGGATGATGAGTCCGATGGTATCAAGAATGGTCAGACTGTTGTTGATGCTGCTTCAGTTTCTGTCAAGGTCAATCACTCTTTGCACGGCGAGAATTTTGAGCCTGCTCTTACCACTACGATCGGAGAGGAAAGCGATGCAGTTGTGGATAGCATACCTCCTGTTATATCAGATAAGGTTTCACTGTTGAGTGAAAATTTGGAAGAGCAAGTTGGAATTTCTGAAACATGTAAAGACGCAGTATCTCAGCAGGGGGAATCAACCATTCCATCTGTTGAGAACATTTCAGCAACTTCTGATCCTAAGGCATGCATAACAGAAGAAACTGATGATCGGTTAAGTCTATCATACAATTCCGCTATAGCTTCTCCTGATAATGAAGAAGATGTGGAGAAAGATTCTGGAGTTACTGAGGTGCTTTATCAGTTTTATCTATTCCATCAAGCTTTGGCAGTTTGACTTTGTCCAGTTATCTCTATTGCATTGCATCTGTCTTATTCTTTTTTCACACTTTTTAAATGTATTCTTGCAGCCATTGCTGGTTCCTCCCCCACATCCAGTGGAAAGGACATCGTGGAAGGGTTGTTGTGGACTATTCGAGCTGTTCACAGGGTCTGGTAGATAATTCAGTCACTGTAAGTAAACCATTTTCTTGCCATACATTACTCTTGAGAATCTTGGTTACTTCCATATCAGGATCATAAGATTTTTTGCATGAGCAATTCTTTGGATGATTTTTTCTTAAAACAGCTTAGTTAAGTGGCTATAGATCCAGTTATGCCTGATTCTAGAACTAGATTCTTGCAAACTTATCGGCAATTTTTAGGACAACAGTACTCCTTAATCGTAGCTGTCCTAAATACTTTTTCCTGGTTGTCTCCTTTGAATAAAATAAGCAGAAAAGTATAAGTTTTTGATGAAACTTGAGGTCACTTGCAGTTGATTAATGGAGTGTATGCCGTCTTTAGATTCTGTTAGTGCATCAACTAACATGGAATTTATTTTGAAGTCGCTTTCTTTCACACTGTGAGAGTAATTGAAGCCATACAATGAAAAATGCCTTATCCTGTTTGAAGAGATGGGCCAATTGCATCATTGATGGTTTTCCACTGTTCAAACTCTTGTTCTGAATTTCATCAGATTGGTTGCATTTTTCTAAATCTCACCATCTCATTGTTGCAGAAGCCGAGCAAAAGAACTCCTTTTCCTTATGCATCCACTAGAAACGTTCGCGATCACACTCTTCTCAGTCCATCATCGAGTTCTAGAGGAGAACCATATGCGCGTAGGTGATCGCGATATATAGTTTCAGTAGCGTTGGCATTATGAGAAAAGCAGCTATATATATAAACTTGTTCACATGGAGCAAGTTTTCCTTCAAATTTTGCGGTGGCTAGACTAGTTTTTTTTTTGTTATCTTCTTGATTGTCTTGCGACGATTGCTTGTTACAGTTCGATATCTTTGCTCGAGGGAACCTTTGTAGTTGTGAAACTTTTGAAAAGTTTTCCTAATTTTATTCTTCTCTTGCTCCATTATTTCGTTGTTAATGATGCTGATTCTTTCACTCTCTCTTCTTCTTTGCACAAATAATAAATGGGACTGTGAATGGAATCACGAAACAACAATTACATGATGTTGAGATCATGAGAATTTATTATTAATTTAGGATCTGAAAAATAATATAATTCTTAATTTAGTATCGAAATATTAATTCTTAATTTAAGATCTAAAACTATTTTTCGTATCTTAAATGGACATCGTAGTTCATCAAAAGGACTTATTAGTTTTATTTTAATAGAATATATTGACAACTAGTATCATTTTGTTTTATTGTTGCAAAAATCTCCGTCTAGACCTCGCTTAGGAGCTATACGGTCCCTAATCGTACTGATTACCCTTAAGTTTTCGTGTCTAATCGGTTTGGCGAGTAATCATCGTCAAGGGCACCGCCTAGGCCGTCTAATTTACTTAGGCGTCGATATAAGTGGCCGACTAGCTACGCACCAACTTAGATGGCCGACTAAGCGGGCTACGTGGCACCTAATTGGTTCAGAGAATTTATTTTTTATATTTTTAAAAAATAATTAAAATTTATATAATCTTATTTTTTATTTATTGATAAATATATATTATAAATATTAGCTTACCGATGAACTACTGCCTTGAAAATGCATATACCCCGCCTAAATCATCTAGGTGCTTGACACCACTCAACCACCCAACTAGCGCTCTAACGATTTTTACAAGATATAGTAAATTTAAGGGTTAATTGCAAATTTGATCAAAACTTTTCAATACTTTTGCAATTATAACAAACTTTTCAATTCTTTGCGATTATAACATAAAACTTTTCCATTTTTGCGATTATAACACAAAAATTAAAATCTATATAATTATAATAAAATAGATTTTGTCCCAAGAATTTTCAATTAAGATTTAAATTTTGTGATTTTTTATCTATTACATATTATAAATTTGAGTGATTTTTAAATGCTAATCTTTTGTGATTGTTTATTTTTTGTATTATTTCATCTTTAGAATTTGAAAAATAATACAATATATATTAAATGACTATAAATTAAAGATTAGTTATGGATTTTTTTTATAAAAAAAATAAATTATACAAAATTGTAAATTTCTTAGATTATTAAAAATGAATTAAATCGAAAGAATCTTTTTAAGGGTTTAAAAGAAGGGGTTGTTCTACAACATAATTTTATTTTTTGAATAATTTCTAAAAAAAAATGGAGTGCTCTAAGTTAACAATTACCCAAATGCAAAAATTCACATTCAAAACAAAAGTTCATAAAAAAAAAAATCAGAAAAATTATTAAAATAAATATCTTGTCAGTTTATCTAATCAAACTCAACCAATGAGGCATGAGCCTGTATTTCGTCCGACCAATTTTGCCCTTCAAACCTTAATTATGGACGTTTTTATCTCTGTGAGAAATTTAATAATTTCCAACATTGCTTATAATTTAATGAATTTATTTTCAAAAAGATTATGTAATTAATTTATAGTTTATAATTATTTAATGAATATTGTGTTCTTTTTTCAAATTTTAAAGATCAAATATTGTTAAAAATAAACATTCATAAAAACCGTCATTTAAAAATTGTTCAAAGTTATACTAAATGACAAATAAAAAATTACAAAACTTAAATTTTAATTGGTAATTGTTGGGATAAAATATATTTTATTGTATTTGTAAAAAAAAATTAAAATTTGTGTTACAATTGCAAATCTGAAAAGTTCCATGTTACAATTGCAAAGAATTAAAAATTTTGTTATAATTGCAAAAGTGCTGAAAAGTTTTGGTCAATTTTGCAATTAGCCCTAAATTTAATTGGAAAAGAGTTAGATAGCTTACTAACTACGCACTGGTATTAAAAAAACCAACATTTCACGGCAACGACCGGAATAGAATTTCTCTTACTTACCCCCACTCTCAGCCGTCGATTCATGCATCATATGATCTGGACCCTTAGCTAACCCTCACACATTTCCCTCCCTCCTCCATATATTTATAATAATCAAAATTAGAAAAAAAAAAAAAAAAAAAAACGACGAACAAATCAAAGGTGCGTAGAGAGAGAAACGGTGTGTAAATTCAGTAGCGCCTGTTCCAGTCCGACTGAATCGCACCGGAGCAGAAAATATTAATCGGCGACGATGTCTGGCGTGGAAGACGACAAGAAGCCGGGCGACTCATCGGCACACATTAATCTCAAAGTCAAAGGCCAGGTACCCTCGCCCTCCACCAATCTCTTTCATCGCCCTTCTTTCTCTTTTTTTTTTTTTTGTTGTTGTTTTTGTGTGTGTAGCGGTAGCAGGAGTAATTATTATGGTGATTATGCGTTGGTCGCTTGAGTTCTACTTTGCTATATGGTTTTTATTCTGCGTTTAGTGAAATATTGCTGTGATTGACGACCTTTTACATGATATTTGAGTGTTTATGCTGGATATTTGTGATAATTGATGTATTTCCCCTTGAGTTGGTGTAATTTGATTAGATATTGTGTGTGTGTATAACGTGTATATCTATGTGTGTGACGAATTTGAATTGCATTCGCTGAGCTTTGAATCGTGTGAATCTATGTAAAGATATTGGCTTTTCTTTTAGCTGTTTAATCTCAGGTGTTTTGTTGTCGTTGCGGTTCATCTGTGAGTTGCTGCGTATCCGCTTTGCTCTCTATAAATGCAGTGCTTGCCATAATTTATTTCATTTCATAATGTGATAATCTAATATGTGTCTCGAGTAGATGTGGGTATCTCATAATTGCTAAAATATTTTGTTGGAAATACACTGTTGTTTGGCATACTGTTGGGGATATTGTCCTCTAACAAGAAGGGACTATACCTTGTTTCCCGCTGGATTGGAAAAATAGACTTCCATGAGTATCTATCTTGATCATGAAAGCTATCTCATTTTTGGTTGCCCAATTGGAGTATGTCATAGTTGTGATTTCTGTATGTAGGATGGAAATGAAGTGTTTTTTTTATCGTGATCATGCAAGCCATCTATCTGTAGTTGCTTAGTATATCTATCTTGATCATGAATGTTTGTGTTTTTGTAGTTGCTTCGAATATCTATCTTGGTCATGAAGTGATTTTCCTTCTGTAGTTGCTTAGTATATCTATCTTGATCTCGAAAGCTCTCTCATTTTTAGTTGCTCAATTGGAGTATGTCATAGTTGTGATTTCTTTCTGTAGGATGGAAATGAAGTGTTTTTCAGGATCAAGAGAAGTACACAGCTGAAGAAGCTCATGAATGCTTACTGTGACCGACAATCAGTTGATTTCAACGCCATTGCATTTCTGTTTGATGGCCGTCGCCTCCGCGTGGAGCAGACTCCAGATGAGGTAATCCTCCCACCCTCTCATGCAGAGCATTCATAAATTTACTGTCCCAACTGATAAAGAATGATATGTTCTGCAGCTGGAAATGGAGGACGGTGATGAGATAGATGCAATGCTGCACCAGACTGGAGGTGCAGCGGCTTAGCAAGCACGGCCACTGGCCGTGTTATTGTAGTATATATAACTGCTGAGCCTTGTTCTACCTCTTGCCATTTCATTACTCATAAAGGGCCTTCAGTTGTGTGAATGGCAATCTGTTTATATCATACTACCTCTAACTTTTCATGGCTTCTGCAAACTTTTTTTTCCATTTCATTGGATGTGAAGGACCTGTTGTCATGTTTCCATATGTATTGTGTCTTTCAAGTTCAGAAATTGAAGTTTTTCAACGGAAAGTGAGCCATTCCATTTTCATGTGCATTTCGTCCACATTAAAACATGAGTTTTTTTTATTCATTTTTACTTTTAGAGAAAAATAATTATTGTATTAAAGAATCACACCCCATTTTCTCCTCGGTGCCCACCAACCCTTCCCTCTCTACAACGCCAGAATAACAAATGAAGAGGGCCACATGTTCATGGTATAGTATAGTGGTGAAAACATCAAAATAGTAGAAGAAAAAAAATGAAATGAAAATAGAATTTGCAACGGTCCTGCGCCGCCAAGACTCGTGAGTTGTTGCCTTGTCTGCTCGGTGCTGAACAGGCCGCCAAGACTCGTGAGTTGTTGCCTTGTCTGCTCGGTGCTGAAAAGGACTTGAGATCGGTACCAACCACAAGTTTGGGGTTGGTGCCCATCCTGTTACTTAGATGACTAGTCTTATCCAAAGCCTTGTCTGCCCGGTGGTGAGTAGAACTTGAGATCGGTACTGACCACAAATTGGGGTTGGTACCGATTCCGTTACTTGGATGACTAGTCTTGTCCAATAGTGGGGTGGTGAGCAGGACTTGAGATTGGTACCGACCACAAGTTAGGGTTAGTGCCGATCCCGTTACTTGGATGACTAGTCTTGTCCAATAGTTGATTGGGTTTGTGAAGTACGAACTTTGGGTTGATTGGGCTTTCGAGTTATCAATTGAATTTGAGCCGCTTGGGCTTTTCCCAACACATATGATGTGTAAACTAGTGAAATGGAACACAATAGTATAGATTATTAAAAAAAGTAACTTTATGGAAACATTCAAATATAGGTAGTTTAGATTATCGTACCAAGTACTAAGAAGTTCAATAAAATCTAACTTGCTGTGAAAGCAAGCTTCAAATAATGTATGACCAAAACCTAAAATTCTTCCTTTTGTATGCTCATGATATACATTCCACCGTTAATCTTTACATATATAATATATACTCACATTCAAAAAATGTCTTTAATCTTTAAATAACCTTCAAATAAATGTCTTTACATATATATACTGTACATGCACTCGCACATGTTATGAATGCATATGCTGAAATCCAATCTCTCTATGGGGCAACTTCTTTAATTCACTTCTGGCATTAATAATGTTATTACTGCATTTAGAATCCGTAAATTTCACGTGTCAAGTTTATATAAGGGTGGATGTTGAGGCAGATTTAGAGAAAAGAAAAGGCAGAAGTGTATCAAAAGAATGCAGGAGCAGAAGAAGAAATGCAACTCTTTATCAAACCCCAAATATTTGATTCTTCACTCGTTAGTGTTGGTGCTTCCATTCCTCACAGCTCTACCATCTAGTCAAGCGTTCGACTGCGAAGACGCCCTCTCGAAGAGCCTTCTCTACTTTGAGGCGCAGCGGTCGGGCCGCCTCCCTTACAGCCAGAGAGTAAGGTGGCGCCACCACTCTGGCCTCAATGATGGCCTCGAACAAGGGGTTTGTGATTGTCCACCATGATTTTGTGTTTGGAGGTCGTATATATTTCATTTAATCTCACAGAATGCTGTGTTAGGTGGACTTGGTAGGGGGCTACTATGATGCCGGTGACAATGTGAAGTTTGGTCTGCCAATGGCCTATACAATTACTCTGCTTTCATGGAGTGTTGTTGAATATGGTGATGAAATTGCTGCTGCAGGGGAATACAATCATGCCCTTGAAGCCATTAAATGGGGAACTGATTATTTCATCAAAGCTCACCCTCATCCTCATGTCTTGTGGTCTCAAGTCTCTCTCTCTCTCTCTCTCTCTCATATACAAATACACTTCATATTGTTTCTCTATTTATAAGACTTTTCCCTAATAAATTCAGACAATGCAAGTGCACAAAATATTGGATGGAGCAAAGTGATCTTCTAGAGATAATACTTGACGATGAAACGCCAATTATGTTAGTGCATAAATAGATAGATATCTACATGCATCGTCATATATGCCAGCAGCATCAGTGATGTATAATACATATTTCAATAGCATTAATTTCAGACACCATTAATGAAAGCCAAAGTTGAGTTTGAGCGAGTGGTCGAGAATCTTGAACTCTTAGTCACTCAAGCAAAGCCCAGATCAAATGTGGATTCATATGATAGAAAATGTGATATATCTAAACCAAAATAGGCAAAACTAATTCAAAAAGACGATGATGATTCAGGTGGGTGATGGTGAAACCGATCACCAATGCTGGCAGCGGCCGGAGGACATGACAACCTCCCGCCGCGCTTACAAGGTGGACGAGGAGAACCCCGGGACAGAAGTGGCGGCGGAGACGGCAGCAGCCATGGCGGCGGCGTCCATTGTGTTCAGGAAAAGAGACCCACACTACTCGAAGCTTCTGCTGGAACACGCAGCAGAGCTGTTCGAGTTTGGTGAGAAATTCAGAGGGAGATACGATGATAGCATTGAAGAAGTGAAGGAATACTACCCGTCGACGAGTGGATACTACGATGAGTTGTTGTGGGCAGCATTGTGGCTGTACAAAGCCACCCACAATGTTAGCTATTTCAATTATGCCATCCAAAATGGGGACTCATTTGGTGGAACAACTTGGGCCATCACTGAATTCAGCTGGGATGTTAAATATGCTGGCGTCCAACTCATCGCCGCCATGGTAATTTCTGCAGCTATATATTCAACTCCTGATAATTAATAATTACTAACTTTGTAGTAGTTGCCATTGGAGGGGAAAACACAAGAAGAGAAGCGAACCCTGCATCGGTACCGGTCCAAGGCAGAATTCTACATCTGTGCTTGCATGAACATGAACAACTCCACCAACGTCAAGAGAACTCCGGCCGGCCTACTGTACACCCGCCGATGGAACAATATGCAGTATGTTTCCAACGGGATGCTGTTGCTCGCAACCTACTCCAACCACCTCCATTCCACCAACCGGATGCTCGAATGCGACCTTGGTTCGGTCGGATCACAAGACATCCTCTCATTCGTCGAATCACAAGTCCACTACATTCTGGGAGCAAATCCTATGGGAATGAGCTACTTGGTGGGGTATGGAACCTCGTACCCCATGAGGGTGCACCATAGAGGAGCATCTACGATATCATACACAGAGAGCAAAGTTTTTGTTGGATGCATGCAGGGGTACCATAGTTGGCTCGGACGCCAAGCTCCAAACCCGAATGTGCTCGTTGGAGCCCTAGTTGGAGGACCCGATCTGGAGGATAATTTCAGAGATAGAAGAACTAACTTCGCACAGACTGAAGCCTGCACATATAACACTGCATCGCTGGTCGGGGTTTTCGCTAGATTGAATGCCCTACATAAGGGTCATTCCAGTCCTACTAATGCTCCTGCTCTACCACTCATGTCTTCTGCATAGAACTTTGACATGTACTGAGATTTCTTATGAAACTGAAGAATAAATGACATGTTATGCATGACATATTTCATTTAGCAATCGGTCATGTTCGGCATTTGGAGAGTATAGTTTAAACAAGCCATACCAAGTCCCCTCCCCTCATTTGGATTCAGGATTCTAGAAGATTAGGAAGAAATACAGATCTAATTAAGTTCTGAACCTCATCACCACCGTCAGTGCTAGCTCACTTGAATCTAAAGTCGATGGAGACATAAGCTTTGCACTAATTACGCACAAAACCAACAAGATACTGGATCATTAACACGAGCAGAAACATTAGCCAAAGAGATAAACAGACCAAAATCACGCATTGAAACAAATAGCTCAAAACTAAAAGGTGCAGTACTGCAATCGCCAAAATATCTAATTTCTTTGATCATCATGCTAGTATAAGGTCATCAACAACAAAAGGTCGGAAGTAGAAAGAGTACAAGTATCTGTATGTCCTCCGACATTTTCAAAACATTGCTTTGATGCGCCACCACTCCTAATTGATGGAGATAACTTATTTTGTGGACAACCTATAGGATGAAACAATAGGAATATGAAATAAGAATACATGATACAATATCAATTGGAACTCAATATTGCTTTAATGATATAATTATGGAACAATGGCATAACTACTTGTCAAAAAACAATGTGAGAGACAATAGTAAGACAAGTATTCAACTTCCCCTCTGTCAGATCAGCCATGCCAATAACCTTTCTGCCGTGAGGCTAAGAAAACCCAACACCAACAACAGACCAGATTCAATTAAGAAATCAAACGAAAAATAAGTCAGGTTGAGAACAAAACAAAATTTATCAACCGAACAAGTATAAATTACATGAATGCCGATTTTTTCTTGCAAAGTGATTGAAAGATTAATGTAGAATCAAATCATAATTGGAGAGATGGTAATCATTATTTTAACTTAAGGGGACCAAAACCTATTAAGGGTTGTAATGGCACTGGCACTGACCAAAAAACTAAAAAAGGATATACAGAATAACTAATAAACTCAACGAATATCCTAAAGAACTGGTAATCTCGTACAAACGTATAGCTGATAGTAACACGATAAGCACAATAATCATAGGAGAGGACAACTGGAAAATTCTAACCCAAATGTGAATGGCTTCGAGAACTGCATAATCCGCATGGTCATACAATTGGTTAATTAAAACCAACATGAGAGAAAGGAGCTAACCAGTGAATAATAGGAGCAATTACGCAGAAACATCGTTGGTTGGCGTCGGAGCAGGCTGGTGATTCACGACCAAGGGCGGGCGCAGAGCTCGGTGATTAGCATCCTTCTGCTTCCGAGCATTGTACATTTCTTCCGTCTCCACCACAACCAACCTTTTCACCTAGAATCAAAAAATTTGTATTGCTTCAATTCAAGCATCATCAGAACCAAAAATCGAGAGAAAGAAAGAGAAAATGCCTGTTGAATCATTCCACGGACGGTGGGGGTATTCCAGCGCATGACGGTGCGGTTGCACTTGGTGAGACGCAAGGCCTCCAGCGTGCGCCGGTGGAGCCTCCTGGTGCCCGGCATTCCCCTCACCAGAGTTATGTAGAGATTACGGCTCCACGCAATCGGAACATTCGATTTGAATGCGTTGTATGCACTCATTCTTCTGCAATCGATGAACTCAAAATCAGCAGACTCGCACAGCCAAGTGAAAAACGAAGACGAGGGTTTCAAAAGGCTGCGCTTTGACGAGAACGACGCCGTTTCTTGTACGCACTTCAGATTTGGGCTGCTTCGCACCTTTTATGGACCACCGTATTTATACTCAATTTATTCGGTAATCAACTGAAATTATTATATTAACTATCGAAAACCTTAACTCATCA
Organism: Plectranthus barbatus; assembly: GCA_026898455.1. Taxonomy (NCBI): domain Eukaryota; kingdom Viridiplantae; phylum Streptophyta; class Magnoliopsida; order Lamiales; family Lamiaceae; genus Plectranthus; species Plectranthus barbatus. The sequence goes on along the minus strand of JAPKLW010001776.1, from coordinate 47,197 downwards.
TTAATTTACAATTTCTAGTGAATTTACAATTCTTCCAAAAATTTAAATCATAAATATGATTAATATTAGTAAATAATTATTTCTTAATTTTCTGATTTTATAAATACCAAAGATATATTAATATTAGTAAATGACCCAAAATTTCCCTTGCTTTTGTATTTCCTTTTTCAAGGACGTAAATGGGCTAAATTATGCTTGGGCCAAATGGGCTGACGTTAAAAGTGATAAAAAAAACTATCAATATCAGTTGATCCAAAGCCCCTAATATTTTCAAGCTTCCACATCACAGTTCAGCATCTCGATTCCAGACAGAAAGGACGCGGCGCCGCCGTCCCAGCCTCCAGCTCCGGCCTTCACCACCTTAATCCTATTTTCGGGGTATCTCTGTTACACCGTCTCTTCTAATTATACAAGAACGATTTTTGAAGTTAGATGAGATTTATTGGAGAATCGGATACTCGATTACAATGTTGTTAGATTTCCATAATTCTTCCACTCTGCTTTACATCTAATCCCAATGCGGTAGAAATAGATGGAATTTCCTCCCAAAACCCTAGTTCCTTAACAACTATTTAGCATTTAAGTTGGATGGATTTATATGATTAGGAGTTCTCGTGTATATGTTTGATGATATGCCTTAAAAAGGATTTTTCTAGCAACCTTTCTAAACTCTTCAATATTTGAATATATCTTTCCTGCTGCAGCATTCCCGTTGAATCGGTTTGAATCTATGTTGTTGTTAGTTGTTAAGCTGTGTGTTATTTCTAGGGAAACATGAAGAAAGGGATTCATCCTCAGATGCAATTTATAACTTATGTGACCCAAAGCGGTCGGCTGATGACTGTGATGATGACCAAGATTCATGAGACTGGTAAAGTCTACCATTTTCGAGCAAAGCGGCAGATGGCTCAAAGCTTAGGACAGATTGCCAAGTTCCAGCGTAAATATGGAGAAAAGGGAGAACCTGAAAAGAAATGAGTCCATTGAGGTACCATTTACCAAATGTTTGATAGACAGCCCTGCTTTTGGTTTTCGGGCTAGCCCGTAGTGGTGTAGTAGTCTGATTAATGCAATGCTGATTTATGGTGATAATAAAACATGCTTTGTTCCATCTAGAGGAAGAGAATGGGTAGCAATATTATGTTGTGCTTGCATGTTTCCTGTTTGCAGTAGCTGATCCTGCATCTTGTGCTGTATTTATACATTGTAGTTGTTTGTTCCTCGAGTTTAAAGGAATTAGCAAAGATTCCAAAATGATATGGACGAATGTCAAGTAGTTGCTAGTTGAACCGATTATATGATTGTATGGTGTTATTTGAGTTTATGAAATAGGATTTGCTGATGCTGTTGTTCTTCCTGATATCTAAAAAAATGGCATCTTTAGTCGCTGCTTAGCAAAACATTGCATCTGGTTTACAGTTTACTTCAATTATCAGCCATTTTGGAGTGATTTGATATTGGGATGTGCATTTGCTTGTGGGATTCGAAATATGTTCAAAATGTGGATTTGTTTGTTTTAGAGAAATTTTGGAAGACAATCTTTCAACTATAGCTGTGTTAGTTGATAGTGGATTGTTGAGAATATTCATTTCAATAATTGGGAGAAATTTCTACTATTTAATTCAATATGCTTTATACTTAGATCTTCTGTCTATACACAATTACTATCAATCAATTTGATCTTCAAAAGTTATATATCTAATCCACTTTTACTTTTCTACAGCAGTGATTATTATTATTTTTTGTTCAAATGAAAATTTCTAAATCAATTAGACGTAAATATCTTTATTTTGTCAATAGAGATGGTAAAATATATATCTAATATCCAAAAAACTAAAATGCTTATGTTGATTGTTTATTAAAGAGGCACGGCCCCAACCAACAACTAAAAAAGGTGCCATGGATGGGCATGTGTTAAATCTTGTAACCAAACATAGCTTGTTGTCTGTCATGGTCATGTGATGTCGTGTGTGTTTTTCAACAATCCCACGAGCAGAGTTGTGAATTTATTTCATCTGCCATTTTCTTGAATTTGTATTTATCTCCATTAACTCGTTCAAATCAAAACTAAGAAAATCAAAACATGAAAACACTTTTTAATATAATAACTCTTAAAAATGTTCCACATAATCGAAACGGAGGGAGTATTATTTATGGTGGAGTCAATTCTAATTATTTATAATTTTTCTAATTTTTTGTCACATTAGCTTTAGGCATACTAACACATATAGGACAGTTATTATGTGTGGGCCGATGCCACGCGCGCGTGTGACACACACTCTCTGCTATTGGCACGTGCGTTACACGTGCCAGCGAAGCGTGTGGCGCTCTCCCCTCTTTTTTTTTATTCATTTTTTTTCTTTTAATTTAAAGATTTCAAATGTTTTTTTTTCTTTTTTATTTATTTAAGATTTAAAATATTATATTATTTTTCTTTTTCGTTTATTAGAAGATTTTAAATGTTTTATTTTTTTCCTTTTTCTTTTATTTTTAGATTTTAAATGTTTTTATATTTTATTTTACTTTTTATTCATATTTCATATATTTAATTATTTTAAGTTTTTTTCCAACGGCTATATTTTATGATGGACACTTTTCTCCAACGTCTATATTTTAACGGACATTTTTCTCCAACGACTATATTTTAACGGACACTTATGTTCTTATAAATAAGCTTCATCACACTACTTTTCATTACAAAAAAATTATTTTCATTCCACAACTCCTATAACTAACATGAGTGGATACGATCACAACCCCTCTCAAAATTTCAAGCAAATTCCATACATTCCGACGTGGAATGCATGACCAAATAATCCTATGCAATTTACTTCCCCACCCGAGTTTCCCCAATATTATCCAAACAATCCTATTCAATTTCCAACACCTCAAGGGTACCCTTCGCAATTTTATTACCAACCCCAACATCCTTCGCAATTTTATCCCAACACGGGTATCCTCCTCAAGTAGGGATGTCATCCGCTGTAGATGCAAATATGCAAGAGCTCGATAAAGATACAAATGATGAGTCCCCCCGTCAGACGTCGTAAAAAATAGACCGCAAAGGATAACAAATTGCTTGTGGAATGTTGGGCTGCTAATACTCACAATTCAGTTATTGGAATCGACCAAATCAACGACCATTTATGGGAGAAAATTGTGATGATGTACAACGAAGGTCAGTCTGCAAACACACCAATCCGAAATACAGGGAGTTCAAAGTCACATTTCCACAAATTGTTAATAAATTCTAAAAGGTTTTCTGAATGCTACAATAGGTGTAAAAATATGTAGGGAAGCGGTAAAAGTGATGCTGATATTATGGAGATGACGCAAACTGAATATCGCCAACACTACGGAGGGAAGGGATTCAATGATATTGGCGTTTGAAGGATATTGAAGGAGCTACAAAAGTTTAAAGAGGTGGTATGTGATGTCCCTTCATAAAAAAGAAACAAAAGCAATGAAGAAGGAGCTTACACAACTTCTTTTACCGCTATAACGACCCGACCAATTGGCCAGAAAGCAGCAAAAAGAAATGAGAAGGGAAAAGGAAAAGTTCATGTGTTGAGTTCGGCAACAAATGCCTTGAATGATCTCAACGATAATGCAGAACGACATCTACGTCTGAAGAAGAAATCGGTACAACAGAAGGATGCACTGATACACACAAAGGAGTGAGATGTCTTAGTAAAAGACGCGTCCAATATGAGTGGTCAACAACTGATGATGCATCAGATTAGCTGCGAGGAGATCAAGAAAAAATGGGAAGCTGAAAGATATAATGTGAATTTCTGATGATGCATTGTTTCCTACTTTTATGTATTGTCAAACTTTAATTTATATTCAGTGTTTGGTGTATGTGTTAGACTTTTAATATATTTGTGGCTTTTTTTTTCAGACTTCAATGTATTGTACAGCTTTAAATGTATGGTGTAATATATGTTTAACTTTAAATGTATGGTGCAAAATTTGCAGGCTTTAAATGTATTGTGCACTATTTTGTGACTTTAAATATATGGTGTAAAATTTGCTTTTTAAATGTATGGTGCAAAATTTGCACGCTTTTAATGTATGGTGCACAATTTTGTAACCTTAAATGTATGGTGTAAAATTTGTCAACTTTAAATGCATGGTGCAAAATTTACAGACTTTAAATGTATAGTGCACAATTTGCAGGCTTTCAATTATATATATGGTGCTAAATTTTATCAACAAGTGCACAAACACTAAACAACTCAATTCACACTGGTTTTCTTCATATTTTTTTTTTGCATGTCTTCGTCTAACTCTGAAATAGAGCAATCTTTGGATGACGAGGAAATGAAGGAGTTTTGGCGTCAATATTTTCTTGAGAATCCTCTTTATCCTTAGATTCATAAGGAAATAGGTGTCGATGATATATTAATCGAGATCGAGATGATGCACACAGACGTCTAATGCAGTACTATTTTGCTGAGAATCCAACTAGGGGTCCAAATATTTTCCGACAATGTTTTCGGATACAGTGATCTTTATTCATCCAAATCGTTGATGCGCTTGAAGCACATAACCCTTGGTTCTAATAGAGGCCTGACACAACGGGGAAGAAGGGAATTAGCGCCCTCCAAAAATGCACAAATGCCATAAGATAAATGACATATGGTGGTCCAGCTGATCACTATCACGAATACCTCCGCATCTCCAAAACCACTAGCCTTGCATGCCTACGCCACTTTTACCGAGTTTTCAGTGAATATTAATGGAAGGCAATATTCCAAGGGGTATTCTTTTAACCGATGATATTTATCCTAAATGGGCACAATTTGTAAAGAGCTTCCCGTTTCCCAAGATCTGCAAAGGTAGAAGTTCAAACAAATGCAAGAAGCTACAAAAAAGGATGTAGAACGAGCATTTTGGGTTCTCCAAGCCCGTTGGGCAATGATTAGAGGCCCAAGTCGCTTATGATATAAAGAAAACATCCAAGATATTATGTTTGCTTGCATTATTTTATTTAACATGATTATTGAGGATGAAGGAGAATTGGCGAGCGAATGGGTTGAAGAAGGGTCAACGTCAACTGACAAGACTATTGAAGGAGAAGTTAATCAAGGTGCGGTTGGAGGATTCGAACAATACCTCAGAAGAGCCTCTGATTTACGTGACAAGCGAACTCATCACAAACTTCAATCCGACATTGTTCAGCATATCTTGGCACGATTCGGCGGTTATGATTGATTTAATAGTTTCTTCTATCAATTTCTATAAAAATATTGTTTAGTTTTAATTGCAACTTGTACTATCTATCAATGTGTAATCTTTTTTTTTATTATGTAATATTAAAATTTTAATTGAATGTATGATTCAATTAATTCGAACGAATTAATTACATTAAGCAAATTTTATTATTTAGCTATTTAAATTGATAATTCGTAATTTAATTAATTACTATGTTTTATTTATCTATATTCATTAAAACAAAAAAAATTGGAAACAATTTGAAATACCCATTTTGTTAAACCACATCATGAAAATATCCAATTCTTATAACATATCTTAAAAATACCCAAAAGTATATTTTTTATATGGGAATTTATTTTAGTTCGGTATCCAATACAATTATTGGTGTGATGATTGTGAGATAATTGCCTAAAATGTATATTATAATAAAAATATAATTAAGATCCAAAAAATAATAATATATGAAGTCGGTTCAGAATCACGTCTGAACCGGCTCAGAATCGAGACCAACTGTTTATGAACTGGGTCGGTATCAAGGGCTGAAACCGAACCGAAACTGACCCACGTCGGATTTTAGTCAAAATTTGACATGTGTTTCTGACATGGTTTTGAACCGGGTCGGTCTGGGGTCGGTTCCAATCAGAACCATTTTTTTTTTAATTCAAAGCTTCAATTATTGTCCGATCTGCATTATTTTCCTACTTTATACATGCAATATGGTCAAAATAACTCATAAAGTATGCTGACATGAATAGCATGCATGACAATATATATATTTTTTTGACTAGATGAGTTAACGCAATTTACTCGTACAATGAATTGCACATGAGTGGATGCACAATACTGTATTGATCAATCCATTCATGTCAGATAAATAATTGATATTTTTTCTTATATATGATCGAAATCATATGCAAACTAGCATACAAACTTGAAATTAAGCAATTGCTTGCAATATTCGTTCATCTCACTCTTTCTTACTTTGAAAACATATTTCTTCATTTTTCAATATGGAGAATTGGTGCTCTATATTCGTTCACTATAATGACCAATTGGATGAATCGTGCAATTACATTGGTGGAGAAGAAAAGTTGGTTTACTTATCAGCGACCAACCTTTCAATATATGCATTAAGAAGCAACATCCAGTTGATTTTCGATTCAAAAAACATTCTCGGTGAGTATATATCTATTATACATCACAAAGTCGAAGTCGATAAACTGTAAGATCTTTGTTGGCAATGGATGTTGATCTCCAGTGGCTTTTCGCTCTTTATTCGGAGCCGAATATTTATGTTATTATTAATAATATAATCAAAACTAGCGGTGGGAGTTCACAACGGGATGCATCCCTTTACAGACCGTTCATATCTTCATTCAGTCCACCACCGCATACTAGTTTCGGTCCATGTTTGGAGGACCTTCAAAGGTTTGATTCTTCATTGTTTTTTATCAACCTTTTGAAGGTGCAAGCGAGAGTTCACATATTTCTGACTTAAATGAGGGTCCTGACTTAAACGAGGATGGTGTTATGGAGTCCCAAACAAGAAGATGATGTCGAGGAGGCAGAGTTAGAGTCAGAGGACGAAGATTTTAACAATTCATCGATGCATTGTACCGTGACAGAATTTTCTGCATGAATGCAATCAGTCAGCGGTATGAGTGCTTTTATTTCAAATCTTTTGCCGACTCATCCTCTACCAGAGGCTTGGAAGTTCAACTAAATAATTGGTTACTTCCAATGATTCCATTGGATACATCTGATTCCCCCATCCTGCGAGATATCACTGTCATACTCGATCAAGAGTTGACACAGGGTGTCATGTTTTAGAGTAGAGATGATTTTTTCATCGCTGTTGGTCTTTGACATATAGAATAGATATAAGAATTTAAAGCGGCCCGGTCTGTGCAATGACGACATCTAGATGCACGGAATAAGCCAATAACTAGGGGGGTCACCCTCTTCGTCAGTGCCTTATGAATAATGGTTCGGATACTATCCAACACACTCCCAGATTGATAATGTCTCCTAGTATTCCAGAATCTCCACTGGAAGAAGATGTATGATGCCTCTGATGAGTGCGTCTACTTGACACTCTAGAGGTCTCCGACTCTGGCTGTGATCCTCCCTCTCTCTCCCCACCAGCTCCTCTCCTCACACCCCGTCCTGCGCCCCGTTCTGCACCCTGTACTGGATTCTCAGGTAGTTGGAACTGTACCCCAATCGGATTGTCCATCTCAGAAGAAGTAAAATACAACATTTATCTTTCAGCAAGAGAAGCCACCAACTTTGAACTCACTTGAAGTTGTGGATTAAAGAACTAACAATTAGAAAAATATTAAATGATAATCTAAATACGCAACAAATTACATACCTCTTCTTGAATAAATAATTGTCCCCAATTAATCTTCTCTGACCTCGTAAACTCTCATTTCACAAATCGAGGGAGTGCATTAGGCATTCGCAGAATAGCGTATGCAACACCCAACTAAGGAATAACCTCATAGGCCAACACCTGCAAAATAAACATAAAAAATTACACTATTTTTTTTATTATTTAATAAATTAATTAAAAATAAATAATTATACATGTAACGCCCAAATGGGTCCGCCTAAAGTAAAGCTCACTCCGCTGATTCCATCTGCTCCAGTGGAGGCAAGGTCTAAATAGTAACATAAACACTGAAAAGCATATGCCCCCATGGAAATGAACCCCACATAACCAAATTCTCAACCAAAACATATACCCAACTCTTAATTTTTCATTTTTCAGATAGTCTTAACGCAAAATTCCACTATGCTAATATATTAGCCACTCTCAAGTATAAATCCTGATTAGTGCGTTGGATTTAATTACCCTTGAACTTCATCAAAAACTCTCTAGTACTAAGATTCTTACCCCCACAAAATGTACGAAAAATAGAAGTGCTAGAATGATCATGATCAACACATGGATCAAAAGCACGAGATCCAAAAACAAATCCTGTAACTAATAAAAATTCAGACACTCCAAGTTCTATAATCTATCCATTAATACTGAACCATAAAATATTGGGGTTGGGCTAGTACTTTGATAGCTTAATAGCCTTACTAATGGCAGCGATGCACTAGGACCATTATTTTCCAAATTAATAAGTTACCGAACACCCAATTAATAAATTGATTAAGCAACCCTTGACCCCCTATTGAATGTAATGTTTCACTAATAATATCCAAAGTGATCACTTTAGTGTATAAGTTCACTTTAGTATTTAGACCACGAAAAGAGCCCCTAATCCACTGTGGCTGCACAAATCCAACACAAAATGCATCAATTATGAAATAATCGTCATATTTCATAACAATTTGACAATTTCAAAATAAATCGAAACAAAAATTGCAATTTCCACAATTCGACAATTTCCAAACATGAAATTCAATTCAACATGTATTTGCAACAAAAAAGAATTCAACAAATTCAAACAGTTTCCATTTGACATATTCAAACAAAATAGCAAGGAAATCAGCATAATTCATTCCAAACATGTAAATAATTCAAATTTAACATACACTCATTCCATCCTATACATCCAACCATACAAATTTACAAGAATTTCAACCAAAAATTGTTCTATTTTTCGGAAAAAATAACTGACAAAATTAAGAAAAATAAAAATGGTTTGGGGTGGAGCCATTTTCGTAATTACTTGTTCAATATTGTCGACCATCACCAAAATTGTAAATCGGATTCGGTGGGTGAGTCGGCTTTGACTTTGAAAGGGAAAGGCAGGGGACCAGTTTGTGCCGACAGATGAAAATGGGTAAAATTCAGGTTTTCCCGTGTTAAAATATATAATATTCAAAATTTTTACCGTGTCGGTATCGAGTCGGTATCGTCAACACCAATTCCGACCCGGGTCAATTTTGGGTAAAAAAGTCGGATTCGATTAGTTTTGGGTAAAAAAATGGGTTCGGGTCTGATTGAAATCGGGTCGGTTTCATTAACAAATAAACCAACTCGGTCGGATTTTGCTCAAATTTGAGTCTAAATCGGGTTTGATCTGGTCAGATTACCCTTTTAATTAATTTTTTTTCCAAAAACCTAAGTCAGTAATATTTTCTAATTCTAATTTTTTTACATCCAAAAATTATTTAAATCATAAAGCTAATAAAACTTAAATCGATATTCATTATTGTTTGAAAAAAGAGAACTGACAACCTGATTTTAACAGAAAAGTGTACTTTTAGGTATTTTTGATATGTGTTATAAAAAGTGGGTATTTTTGAAATGTCAATTAGTGTAAATGGGTATTTTACGATTGATATAGAATCAAGCAACAACTAAAACACGATCAAGCAATATATTAATATTGCTTGATTGCATTTTAATTGATGTTTGATTGTATATCAACTATTGATTTTCTCAAATCTAATGGACATGATTCATTCTTTTTTCTCACATGTGAACTTTTCTCACTTGATCCGCTCTCTATGTATATATAATATTAAGTAATTGTTACGACAAGTGGAACTCATGAATAGTATAAATTAAAAAGTGAGTAAATAAAAAAATAATAATAAATATTGGTATGAATATTGAAATATAAAATTATAATAATTATTAATGTGTCGTACATATAACGGCATCTTAAAATTTATGCAGAACGGTAAGTGTAATAATGATTGCATGTGTAATGATTTATTGAGGGATGAATTCAATTATTTCATCTCGGTTTTTCGAAAATAGGCACTAACTCACAATAATAAACCAAAATAAATAAAATATAATCAGGGTAAATAATTGAATACGTTTAGTTTAAAAACTTAATAAATAAAGTTTTTTAAACAATAGTTAAATATGAAAAGCGATATCACAATTAATGTATAAGTTGTGTAGATTAGGCACCGATATTTGAGAAGTGTTAGTTAAGCATCAAAATATATTTTTCCTTTTTGTATTTGATACTAATATAGTAATATGTCGTGATCACTTTATTTGATCTCAATTTTCAATTAATCGTGATCAAAATTTAATTTCACTCAGTGATTCCTGTGGTCGTAAGTCTTTGAGTTAGGATCACCAATCTTGTGATTTGAATACTTAACCACCTTAATTAAATCTACACAAATGTCTTACTTCAATATATAATTAATACAGCTCTTATTTAATCACGACACGACTTAAATATATTCTTACTAAATTAATCACTTGTGAAAATGGGCATTTATAAAATTCGCATTCATAAATATTTAAACATGCTTTTTTTTTTTTTTTTGCTATAAATGCAATCGTGTTATGATTACAGTTTATATATGTTTAGGGTTTGAAATTAGGATAACTAGTATTGCATTCACGATGCGTGGAGATTTTAATTGTTTATATTAAAATAATTAATTTAATATATAATTTTGATTAATTTATAGTTTTTTATAAGTACAAACGTTAGTTTTTAATTTGAACAATGTTATACATTATATTTTTTTTCATTGGATATATTATTTAAATGGGGAGCGAGTGTTTTGACGCGACTAAAAAATATGACTAATTAATCATAAAGTGATCACAACATATTACTCCCTCCGTCCCGGTGAAGTAGTCCCTTTTATTTTCGGCACGGGAATTAAGAGTTGTGAGTGTAGTGAAATTAATATTTTATTGGTGAGTGTGAAAAAGGTTGTCATTTTAGGAAAATGGGACTATTCTATGGGACAAACAAAAAAGGAAAGTGGGACTACTTCAATGGGACGGAGGGAGTACTATATTAGTATCAAATAAAGTGATCACGACATATTAATATATTACTATTATTTTTTGATAATTTGATAGATTTCACTTTATAATTTATTATTTTCAATGTTAAATAATTTTCATTATTTTTGAAGGTGTAGAAAACTGTTAATATATTATTGTTTAAAAAATTTAAATTTTTAACCAATTACTTTTCTTTTTCTCTTTCTTCGTAATTGATGTATCATAAAGATTATTTATTAAATTATTAGATTTAACTACATGCATTGTTGCATGCTTTATACATATTAAATTTGGACCTTAAACTATTTTATACAATTTGATTTATCACAATTTAAAAAATTTATACACCCAACCCCCTCGTAAGCTATTTGATATCAATCAAATCGAATTATCACACTATGCTAATAACTATTGTGCTCCATTAATAGTAATTTTGATATCCAAACAGTTCGTTCAACGATATTGGTCTTTATATGGTATTGTTTGGTCATCGATAATACATACATCATACTAATTCGTATCAACATCATATTGTTTTGTCTTTGTGAGTTCAAATCTTCTAGTCAAAATAACTTCATCATTTGTGTTTCTTAGTACGAATCAAAATTTCATCTTGACTATTATAACATAAATATTATATTTCTTGCTCTTATACTTTCGACATAATTCATTTTTTATTCTCTCTACTTTATTTAATTTGACCGTAAATCTATTTTGTTGATGCACCTTATTATCCCTTTATTATTTGCATATTTTTAAATAATATGTCTAATATTCAAATAAATATTCTCAAACTCACACATGTTTCAAATTTCTTAAATTTTTAATGCAATAAAAAGAAACATATTAAAACTATAATAAGTTAAAATTATAAAGAATATAGAAAAATTAAATAATTAATAAAAAATATGTTGAAGCTCACAAAAAATCAATATGGAGTAGGCAATATAATATTTTTAATCCAATTATTACGTACAAATATTATTTATACTTATAAATTTATATACATCACAAAAATAATTTAAATTAATTATTAATAAAAGAATTTAAAATTTAATTAATCTAACTATTAATTTATATGTATTAATGAAGTGAATAGATCAATATATATTAAAATATGTATCGATTAAAAGATTAAAATAATATATTTTCCTATAGAAATCTCCACGTGTAGTATGTATAATGAGGAAGTGTGACGAATTTATTCAAAAAAATTAAAACTCATTTATGGAATGCGCCAAATAAATAGGTGATGTGAAAGGAACTAACACGTACCAATCCATGTTTACAAAGAAAAGGGTTCAACCGTTCAATAAATTTATGACTAACAAACAACAATCCATGTTCATATGGAAAGGTTTGATATTGGGTTGGATGAAGATTTCAAGATCTCAATCACATTTTATGAAATTCTTTTTATAATTTGTTTTTTTCAAATATAATTTAAAAAAATTAAGCTCGCGGGACAATCGCCCCCAGCAAAAAATGGTGGCCCAGAGTTTGATATTATTTGAATATGTTCCAATTATACAATTTATATTTTTTAAATTGATATTATACACACTCGACTAATCTTTAGAAAATAATAATAAAGTAGACAAAATTTAAAAAAGCAAGATTATTAAAAGTAATATTATCATAAATTAATCAAATACTTCGAAAAGTATAAGGGACCAAACTATTATCACAAAGAATATTTTATTTAAGCCAAAACATCAAATCTAGTACAAAGTATTCGCCTTTTTTCAATTCTAGTACAAACTATACATATTCTCTATTTTATGTCCAAACTTTCCAAAATCATTCAAATCTAGTCTGTAAAAATATTCCGGCGACGGAAAGCCGATTGGGCAATCGGAAATCTCATCATATTTAAAAAATAAAATGATTTAAATCCACATCATAAAATATAATTTCACATCATATTTATTTTACATGTCATATTATTAAAAAAAAAATATTCAAAACCTTTTTCCCCTAATCCCTTTCCCTTTCGTCTGATTCTTCCCCCTTTCCCTTCCTTCCCGTAACACATTCCCTTCAATCGACGGCGGAGGCGGCGAAAATACTTCCCCACCTTACCTTCCCTTCCTTTTCAATCGTGGAGATGGAATCTGTACTCGTGAAAATGCTTAGGCAAGCAGACTGTCAGCCGGATGCTTGAACCATGAACTCTACACTGAGGGCTTTTGGGGGCAGTGGACAGATTGAGATGATGGAGAAGTGCTATGAGAAGTTCCAGAAAGCCGGCATTGAGACCAACATCAAGACATTCAACATACTCTTAGATGCCTACAGCAAAACAGAGAATGGGGGAAGTGTTTTCGCCGCCGCCACCGTCAATTCTTGCCGTCGATTGAAGGGATTGTGTTACAGGATTAGGGGAAAAAGGTTTTGAGTATTTTTTTTAATAATATGACTTGTAAAATAAATATGATGTGGAATTATATTTTATGATGTGGATTTAAATAATTTTATTTTTTAAATATGACGAGGATTTCCGATTGCCCAATCAGCTTTCCGTCGGCGGAATATTTTTACAGACTAGATTTGAATGATTTTTGAAAGTTTGGACATAAAATAGAGAATAGGTATAGTTCGTACTAAAATTGAAAAAAGTCAGATAGTTTGTACTAGATTTGATGTTTTGGCCTTTTATTTATGTAAATTATTTTTTAGCATACGCAACATCAAATTGAGTTATATAGGCGGGTCGAAATGAGTATGAACCACATTAGATAAAGCCTCACTAAATCCCTCGTGTATTATAAAGAGGCTAATTAAAATGCAAGTTTTGTTTTATCACGTTTTCTACAAATTCTCCTCACCAAAATATAAATGATTTTTGACATTTTCTTTGATGATACTCTTGTTTTGTAACAATTTTGATCTAATGATTAATTATTTTATAATTATTTGTGTATACATATGATTTTCGTTGTTTAAATATTGACCGGTGGAAAAAAAAATCAAAGTTTAGACCGAAATTGTTATATTTAGAAGTTTGAGATAAAATTGAAAACTCATTCAAAGTTTAAGTCTGAAATTGTTATAATTAAAAGTTTGGGATAAAATTGGAAACCCATTCAAAGTTTGGGATAGATTTTCATATTTTTCCTTGTTAGGAAGTATTCCTACCTTATTTTTATATTTTGATGTGTCAAAAACTGTGTATAAACCACTAACTTAGAAATGTCTTTAGTTCGTTCAAACTTGCAAATTTCTGTTCAAACTTATTCAAAGGTTCGAGACGAACTTATAAGTCTGGAAGAATATGAGTCTGGCTGATAAGTTTGGATTTCACCAAGTATGGATCCAGCAAGTATGGTCCAAATCAGTATATCAAACTTGCCAGCATAGGGACCAAGCATACACTGATGGATGACGTCACCAGCATGGAGTTGCAAGTATGACGCCTCCAGCATGGATTTCCAAGTCCAAGTCCCAGCGCAAAGAGACAAAGAGGATCATTGAGGAATGTACTGAAGTGTACAAACATTAAGGAATGGAGATTCCTTAAAATCTGCAAGCACGAAATACCAAATTTCGTTACATAGGACCACCAGTCCGAGATTCCTCAAACTGAAAAATATTGTCGTTCTGACACAAAGACGAACAGTTGATGTCACTGTCAGAAAAAGGCAGAGCAGGTGCCGAACATCTCAAAAAACACCACCTACCCGCCTAGTGCAGCAGCTAACAGAGACATCCAATTGGACATCTTTCAATTTGTCTCTAATGAATATTTATTTCAAACGGAGATTTCAACATAAGAAGGTTACCGAAACGTTTTAAGTAATGACTTACAAATCATGACGAACTACCTAAAGCTTACTACTCATGTTCGAAGATGTTTAAGTTTTTTCGTGTGTTACTCTAGTGAACACGAGACTCAGAACCTTAGAGTTCTTGAGTTATCTATTGGTAATATTTCTCTCCAAGAAAGATTACAACAGTCAAGTACGTCTTGTACTCTGACTCTTATGGGCAATCTGCCGCTAAGGAGACAGTTTCGGGGAAACTATAAACACCTCATTCCAGCGACTAGGAGGCTGAGTGGTGTGCCCACACTCTAAGGAGCTGCAAAGCGAAGAACGAGCAAGGACCAAGCGAGTGCGCTTGTGGACTGAAGGACAGACATTCTTCAGCAGGCGATAGATCGTAAGAGTACTTGTAAAGTTCTAAGCTTAGTGAATTACCAGACTATGAGTCTGAAGAGTGAACGTAGGACATTTTGGTCTGAACCAATATAAATCCTTGTCATTTACTGCTTTATTATATACTGTCAGCTTACTTTTATTTAAAACTCAACACTCAAGTGTTGTAGTATATACTGAATACTGACACTAAGCATACTTCACTTTAAATACCTTAACCAAAGATTTGAAAAACCAAGCTGACTCTCCACCCTCAGCTTGGATAAATGCAAGCATACCGAACAAACAAATTTAATTTTCGCTGTGCATATAATTTTTACTCTGATAAATCGGGACCAACACTCTCACATTTGTTATATGGAATTTATTTAGTCTATATGTTATTTATTTTAAATTAAATTGTGTATGACATGGCATGATTGAAAGTTTAGACCTTAAATTGTTATATTTAAGAGTTTAGGATAGGTTTGAGAACTCACTCAAAATTTGGGATAAATTTAACTATTTCCCATTTATTAACTTAATGGATATATAATACTCCCTCCGTCCCGCATAAATTGTCTTCATTTCCTTTTCGGTTTGTCCCGAGATATTAGTCCTCTTTCCAAAAAAGGAAAGAATTAACATCCTAATCAACTTAATTAATTAAATAATTATTCTTTTTATTTAATTAATTAAATAAAAAACCCTAAAATCCCCCCCTAATCTCTAATCTTCATTTCCTCTCTCCCAGCGCCACACTCTCCTCCCTCTCTCCCCTAACTTTAGAAACCTTCTCTCCCTCTCTTCTTTGTCTCACCACCGTCGCCCTTCGCCATCGTCACCCGCGATGATGAAACTCTCCGACCACGGTACCTTCTCGCTGCCCCCTTCACCCGTGATGAATAAATCCTCCGAAATCGGTACCTTCACAGATCCCCCTCACCCGCGATGAAGAAACCTGATGATCTATCGCATTTGTTATCCCCTCCATCCTCGGTTGTTGTTGCAGGCGACGAAACCCTTTGGCCGGATGTGTACTTGTGTACCGACAATTTCTGCACCGCCAATTTGCCGTTATCTGTATCATGGTGGAACCCCCCAACATTAATTTCACGGAGGACGTCGTTGCTGCCTGCACCGAGGACTCGGGTAAGGATGAAGATGGGAAGCTGAGCGAATCCGGCCCATCGGAGGTTGCACGACCGATGGTTGAAGTCGACGACGTAGGGTTTCCATTGGAGGAGACAAGGAAGCTCGTTCGGGCATTCTGAGAGACTCAGTTCCCAAATATTTGGTGAATTCTTCTAATTTTTGTGATTTTGATTTATGATTTATGCTCGAGTTTAGGGTTCATATGTGTTGGCTGCCTTGGTTGATTTTTTATTTATGCTCGGTTGTTGGTGGCTTTCTGATTTATGCTCGGTTGTTGGCTGCTTTGGTTGATTTTTTATTTATGCTCGGTTGTTAGCTGCCTTGGTTCATTTCTGATTTATGCTCAGTTATTGGCTGTCTTGGTTGATTTCCTATTTAAGAATTATCGGTTGTTGGCTGCCTTGGTTCATTTATGATTTATGCTCGGTTGTTGGCTGCCTTGGTTGATTTCTGATTTATGCATTATCGATTGTTGGCTGCCTTGGTTCATTTCTAATTTAAGCTCGGTTGTTGGCTTTCTTGGTTGGTTTCTGATTTATGCATTATCGGTTGTTGGCTGCCTTGGTTCATTTCAGATTTATACATTATTGGTTGGCTGCCTTGATTCACATCTAATTTATGCTCGGTTGGTGTTTCTATTTCACTGTGGGGATTTGGTTTTCTACTAGAAATCTGAAATGATTGTTTATTGTTCACATAAAAATGACTTCTTTTGAACACATTAGTGATGCACTCACATATGTGAAATGTGTTAACCCGAATTGAATAGGTTTCTTTAATTTGTTTTAGTTAAATGTTTCAGATATCATACAAAATGCTTTACATGCTTTACAAAATCTGCATTCATCATATCTTTACAAAATGCTTTACAAAATATGCATTCATCATTCATCGTATCTTTAAAAAGGCTTTACAAAATGTGCAATTAACAACCCTCTAGCTGCAGCCCCCTTTAGGATAAGTGCATTCCCAAATAAGTCAACAGTTGCTCATTATCTACTCCATGTCCTGCTGCCAAGTGCATTGGAACTTCTAAATCTCTTGGCAACTCATTATGCAAAATCAATGCATCCTTACTCATATGTGGGATCTTATACCTGTTGCATCCCTTTCCCTTTAAAATTTCTTGCATAAATGATTGCAAAGTGATAAAAACCTTATTCAAAGTCATAGCTTCAAGTGCATTGTAGTTGTTCATCACTGCATTAACTAGGTCATTGTATTTCTGCAAGCATACTTCTGTTGTAGACTTTGAATAGCCCTAAAGAACCCCAAATCATTTATGTTCAAATCTGGACTGTTTGCTGGTTGTTGAACCAATTTAATATTGAAACCATCTGCACTAGCAACTGCCCTAAAATCTGGATCACAATCAGTTATATGTGGCCTTGCATTATCCTATTTTATGTTAATGTTTTTACTCAAAAAAGTCGGCCACTTAGAAAATTACCAAAGCACACAACATGAATAATCTGAAAATTAGTTGCATAATTAGTTTTTGATAAAATGTGCATGACTGAAGTACATTTCAGTTTCGCATGCATTACAGGCTATATATTCTAGATTCCTTACCTTCTTAACAAAGCAGTTTTTAATGACTTCTTTTGCGATTGATTCAATAGGCTTCAATTTCATAGTTCCAGCTGGCCTTTTTTTGTTGTTTCTCCTTGCTTTCACCTCCTCAGTAAATGGCCACATACCTATTTTCCCATCAAATATAACACTCCCTTCTGCTGAAAATATAGGCCGACACACAGCACACATAAACATGACCTTTGGAATGAATTTCTTGCTCTTGCAATATCTATAGGGGTCTTCTTCTCTACGTGTCATGTAGTATCGCTGCGTGTTCTTAGTTAAGTAGAACCATTTCTCATCTATATGAATAACATTATCCATAAGCTTAAACTTAAGACACTTCAAAGCATTATCAAACTCAATGGCTTGTAAACTGAAACACAACATTAACATCTTATTTTGAGCTATCAATTCGGGTCTGATGGCATTTGTGTGAACTCTAATCAGATTCTCTTTAACCCATCTACCCACAGTTGATTAGAAAATGTTGATGCTCTCAGCTAGGGATCTTATTGTGCCTCTTTTCTGAAAATTAACACTTTCAATTACCTCTTGGTTTACCGGCATTTTAGGTCATACTCTTGCTTTTCTTTTCTGCACAACTTTGATTACTTCAGTTCCTCTTATTTCTTTATCTGCAGATTTCCAGATCCTTGAAATGACCCTTTTAGACACATTGAATTTGGTGGCAACTTCTGTGAGCTTCCCATATTGAAGCTTCCCTTCTTTGGAGTGTTGTAGCAAGAAGTGGAAGATTTCTATCCTCACACTTTGTTCAACATCTTTATGTAATCTCATCTTTTGTTTCTTTTGTTTTTTTTAAGATAAATGTAGTGTTTGTATTTGTAGTTGATTTAAGTGGAAAAGATGTTAAGATTTAAATTGCCACCAAAATTTTATTTTGGTGGGAATCATTGTTGAATTTCAGCAAAAGCTGAAAATTGTTTGTAATTCAAAAGTAAAATTGCCCCCTTTTTCATTTTATATTTCTCTTTATTTTTTAGTTAAATTGTTAATTTTTTTACTAATTGTGCCATTAGTATCCTTTATTACTCAAAAATTGGTTATCGTGTCCGATCAAATGAAGACAATTTGACCGGGACGGAGGGAGTAATACTTTTATAGCTTGACAATTAAACGTGGTCCTATGCGATGGCCTGTCACATTTTTTTAATTACATTATTATTAATTATCATCATTATCTTTTAATTCTTAGGGTAGTAATTGGTTCGGGATGGTGGATGGAGTTGCGACATAATGGTAACTCGTTATATGCCAACCCGAACGTGCGACTATTTATTTTCAGGTCTACCCGAAATGACATATTTAATTATATTTAAAATTTAAACTTCATCAATATGTCCTGTTTAACACGAAATCACAAATGCAAATACAATTCATACTATGAATATTAATATAGTTTTATAAATGTTCAATTATAAAACACGAGTAAATTCAAGAAACATAAGATTAAATGTTTAAATTTTTATCAACCATATTTTTTAAAATTTGAATATCTATTTAATGCATAAAATAGTAAATTATAAAACAAAAAATATAGAGTAAAAAATCAAAAATTAAACTTAATTAATTTCACGAGTCATTCTGATTACGCTTGTCCACCTGAAATTGATCCGAACCCTACCAGAATTTTAATTGGGTTGCACGGGTTCAACCTAAAATTGACCCGAATATTAAATGGTTGATCCAACCCATTTTTTTGCTTAAGTTTGTGTCTGGTCGAGTTGGAGATTGTCGTCCCTAAATTCTTGCATTATATATATATATATATGGGGATGCATTATATGGTTACCCATCTCTCCTATGTTTTATATGAGGCCAAAATCCAGCCATTAGATTCAAAATTGGACGATCTTGATTTAATTTGAAAATAGAAAAATTCGGTGCATTATCTAATGGAACATACTACATTATCTGGGTCTAATAGTAATTTTTATATTAAGGGCTTTGTAACTAACGTGAAACATGTAACACATCCTCATTTTCTCTCTCCTCTAGAAATCTTATAAAACTTTAAATAATCATAACTCACTCAATTTAAATTATTTTTTTACATGTTATATATCAAATGAAAGATAATTTAATTATCTTTCAAACGCAATCCCTATTACATATATTTCGAATAAGATAATCGCTTTAAAACTAAACAATGTAATGACTAAAACTAAATGATGTACCATAATACAGAGAATAATGTAATGGCATATTATATTTATCTTATTTCGATGTTGTTCATAGAAAATATTGGGGATAATCTTAATTTCACAATTGCGGTTGCATTTTATAGATAAAAAAGGTGTCTAAGTAGTACATTACGTGTCGCTTGTGTATTATGTATCGCTTTAGTGGTACATTATGTGTCGCTTGAGTGGTACATTATGTGTAGTCTGTGTATTACATTATCCATGTTTGTTTCTCTGCAGTTGCATGATAAAAAAACAGAACACAGTTCATTAAATAGATAAAACATTGTCGGAGTGGTACATTATGTGTCGCCTTCGTGGTACATTATTTATCGCATGTGTATTACATTATGTCTGTAACAACAGCGCAAAAATAAAAATGGATCGCAACAAAATAGAATGGAGTGCATTATATAGATAAAACGGGATCTAAGTA
>JAPKLW010001776.1:0-21737 GCA_026898455.1 Plectranthus barbatus | reverse complement strand
TACTTAGATCCCGTTTTATCTATATAATGCACTCCATTCTATTTTGTAGGAGAGAAAAGAAAGTAGGAGAGGAGAGAGAGAAGAAAGAGACTGCGTGAATTTGACGAGTAGGAGAGAGAGAGAAGAGAGAGTAGGAGAGGAGAGAGAGAAGAAAGAGAGTGTGAGAATTTGATGTGAGTTGGATAATTTGGAAAAATAATATTAATTTATTCCTAGACAATGACAAAATTAACCTTAAGAAATAATTATATAATAAATAAGAAGTCAAAGTCAACATTTCAAAATTTTATCTGGGCCACATATTTAAAAGGTTAAGATTTGGCCTCATATAACATGTGAGAATTTGGTAACATATGATCACATCTCTCTCTCTCTCTCTCTCTATATATATATATATATATATATATGTGTGTGTGTGCGCGCGCGCACTCTAGCCTAAACTCCTATATGTGAATGAACTAAGACCAAATTTTACCTATTGAATCTTAGATTCAACGACATAGATTAACTTTCACGTCTGATCATTGTTTATTGAATATATCGTCATTATAAGCTCATAAAGGTAATTTCGGTAGTAGGTGTTTATATTTTCCGAAACAAAAAATCCTGATTTTTAGGGATTTTATATCATCATGAAAGCAACTACCAAAATTTATATATATATATATATATATATATATATATATAGGGAGCGGATCTGGTAAGAAAATACTCCTTTGTGAGAAAAAAGAATGAATTGTGACCATTATATCTAAATAAATCATTGATTGATATACGATCAAGCAACAACCGAAACACTACCAAACAACATATTAATCAAGCAATAATTAAAACATAATCAAGCAATATTAATATGTTGCTTGATTGTGTTTTAGTTGTTGCTTGATTGTATATCAACCATTGATATATTTAGATCTAGTGGTCATGATTCATTCTTTTTTCTTACAGGAATGATTTTTTTTTTTACATTGTAATGTGGTTTTATTACGGTTGTATACCTCTAAGTCATGCATGCAAACGCCATCCCTCTCATGCACACGTACGAAGGAGCACCCGTGCCATTCACAAAAGTCTTCACACGAGGAAAGTTCACGCTAATTGAGTGATCAACCAAAGAACAATCCAGATGATGACGTGGCATTTGAGAAGAGAAATCACCGTAGATCTTATCATGTTTTATATCTCATTGTTTTCCACCATAGATGCAGCATCTTAGTTTGTTAGAGTCGAAGGTGCTAGATGTTTATAAGCTTCTGCCTTGTGTATATATTTTGGTGGTCTTGTATCATTCTTTGTGTGAATATGAAATAAAATCAGAAAATTCCTCTCAAATATTATGATTTTCTCAGCATTTTGTGAGATTTTGGCAAAAATTAATTAGGAGACCTGCGATGCCTAAATTAGTGTATTTTGTTTCGAAAAGGTAGCCCCGGTTAAAAAAAGTACTAGTTTTATATTTTGAATAGTAATAGTAACATTTTTTTAATGATTGTAAAACAAAATTAAAATGCACAACAAAATCAAATTAGCGAAAAACATGAAGTATAAGACAATGATGTAACACATATCCAAACCAAGTCCGTGATAAGCTCTCAGTTTCATTTTTCACACCTTAGCTTAAATCCCTATCCGTTGTTAATAATTGAATAAAGGATAATTCTATTTGGTCAATGTCTTAGTTTTCTTACATATTTTCCCTTCGTGTTTATTTATCTCTTCTCTTATATTTTTACTTATTTTATTTTACATCTTCTATTATCAATGGAAATATGAATTATTTTATTTCTAACTATTGTACTTAAAATATTTTTCCTTTTCTTATTGGTAGCCTCTATACCAAATGTGTATGATACTTATAACGACTATTTTTTAATTTATGATACTATGAATATAATTTTTTTTATTTTGAAATAATTGCTTTAAGTCGGATAAAATAAATTTAGAGATGACATTTATCTATATACCAGAAAGAAGCAAATTCGAGAGGAAAACAGAAACATTAGTTTGTATTTTATCAAATTTAAAATAACAAGTTTCCATTAAATAAGCACATTAAGATATAAAATATGCAAATAAACTATATTTTGATGTTACACGTGAAAAAAAATTATTACACATTACTAAATAATAACTTTTAAAGTTAAGTTATAGTATCACATATAATTTACTCTATTATAGCATTAGATAAATAGTACTTATGGCATTTGAATGTGATATATTAATGTTATGTTAAATTATACTTCAAAATGGAATAATAACTCAAAATTTAAAAAAAATAACTCAAAATAATCAAAAATTAAAAGTCATTAATAAATTATGGAACTAAAATCTTATTATAACATTTTATTAGCTATATTATATATTATAAATAAATATTTTAAAAATATAGAGTGATTCCTCTAACAAGATACCAAAATTACATGAAGGAACCTAACGATATCACAATTTAATATAAAATCAAAAATATTTAATAGGTTATGAAATTAAGGTAAAAATTAATATAATAGTATATTCTAATATTATACTATGTATCACATTTCAATATTATAAATTATTATTTTATTTGTGTATTGTAGTCTCATAAGATGCATCTTATTTATAAAACTATTATTTATTATATAATATATTATGGTACCAAATATCACATTGCAATGCTATGAATATTTTTATCATGAATCACATAACTAGTAATCATGATTATATAATTATTAAATAAAAATTAAATCTTTATCTCGAAATTCAGTCAAACACTATAATATAAAATATAATTATACTTTTTTATTTTTATCAATAAATAGAGTATAAAAATAAAACATTGATGGATAATTTGTTATATAAGCAATTTTAATAGGATTTTCTTTTAATAAAACCTTGACATTATGTTGTAGATTTGGTATTTTACTATTTTTATATAATATTTTATTCTATGTAATGATGCAATCTTGAAATTTGTTTTGTTTTTATAACCTTTATGTTCTATTAATTAGCAAAGTAAATTATTTTTTTATAAAAAATATTAATGCAATGAAATATGATATTATAGGTTGCTTTGGCATCGAGTAGACGTGAAACCATATCAATTTAATTCTTTTAAATTGTTTATATTTATTAATTTCTATTGTAAAAACTGTTTATTTTCTCTTTGGCGTTTGATAATATTGTGGAAGGCCAAGAGTCCTTCACAGGGGCCGATATAGAGTTTGAGTATTGTGGGGGCTCGATCGTAATTTTGTGGGATTAATACTGTATAATTTTATTTTTTTGAAAAAAAAATACATGTATATAAAAAGAATTCCAAAACGCTGTGGGGGCGGCCGATCCTGTGAGCCTCTACATAATGCCGCCCCTGATCCTTCGCTAAATTATATTAAGGGTAATATAGTATTTTTACATTTGATTTATTATTAATTATATCAATTAATACATTATGGCTAATTTATAGAAAAAGAAATTATAATCATTTGGCAACAACCTTAAATAAAAAACATGGTTGGGTGGAAGTTTCTTTCGAAGTGAATCATGACTTCTAGAAGATAGTCTAAGAGCATCCCCAATTCTATCGAAACTGTTGATATGCTGACTTAGTGATTGAGAAATTGAGGATTCAGCAAATCGTGAGTATGCTAAGTTGTGGCAGCAATCTGCTAAGAGAGATTGCTGAGATTCTTTTTCGTATGCTAAGAGTTAGCATTCTGCTAAGAGTTAGTATTCTGCTGAGAATTAGCAATTTGCTGAGTCATGTCTGCTGAGACATGTTTGCTGGAGAAATATGCTGAAACTGTTTGCTAAGCAAGGATGTATGTTTGCTTAGCAAGATGGTGTTTGCTCAGCATTAGAGATATGTGTGTGCGGATGCTGAAGTCTGATGCTGGATTCAGCAAATGCTGGGAGACTAAACAGAGAAAATAATTGTTATTCTACTTAGTGGGTTAGTTGGGTGACTGACACGTGTCAAGGCGTGGTTAGTTGAATTTGTTATAGTTGTTGAGCAGTTATGATAGAGTTTTTTTGTTCGTTCTTCATTTGTTATTCTGTTTTGAGTTGTAGTATAAATGTGAAAGAGAGAAGATATTCAGAGAATAAGTTTTAGATTCTGTGAGAAAAGCTAGAGAGAGAGAAAAATTAGTGAGGTGGTATTGAGATTTTCTTCTCTCATTTCTGTATTCGATTCAAGAAAGTAATAAAAGTTTTTGTGTTCTTTTCTTTCGTCCGCCATTGAAGATTGTTGTAACTCGAATTTCGTAACAAGTGGCGTCGTCTGTGGGAAATGCTTAAGGGCAAGGTTCGTGTTGAGTATTTTGTTCTTAATTTTGGGATTTTTTCATCTCTGCGAAGCCCCTGCGATTTGTTGGGACACGTTCGTGTGTTCTTTATTTTTTGGCGTTATTTCTGGCAATTGATTCTGGGAACTGGAGTGGAGGTTGAGGCTTGAATACTGATACTTGGGCGGTTTGATGCCAAGTTTGATTCAGTCAGAGAATATTAGAAATCGACATTGACGACGTGAGCTCTAGCATCAAGATTGTGGGCAATGGCAGGGAGTCGATTTGAGATCGAAAAGTTTACAGGGAAGAATGACTTCGGGCTGTGGAAAATCAAAATTAAAGCTATCTTAACCAAAGAAGGGCTTGCCGATGCTCTCCTACCTGATGCTGACAAAGCATTTGTGGGAGAAACTGCTGAGAAGAAGACAAAACTTATGGACAGTGCAATGAACACTTTGCTGCTTAGCCTTGATGACAAGGTACTCCGAGAAGTGTCGAGGGAAAAGACACCGGGCGATATATGGAAGAAACTGCAGAGCCTGTACATGGCTAAATCCATTACCAACCGAATATACATGAAGAAACGACTGTGTAGCTTCAAGTTCACAGACGACAAGAGCCTCCTAGACCAGCTGCATGAGTTCCACAAGGCTATAGATGAGCTAGAAGGAATTGGGGTAGAAATTGATAATGAAGACAAGGCTATACATCTTCTCAACGCCCCTCCAAAGTCCTACTCGAACGTTCATGATGCAATGGTGTATGGCAAGTCTGAGGGTATAACTCTCGAAGAAGTGCTGGCTTCCATTAAACAGAGAGAAATGGAGAAGGAGTCTGATGGAAGAAGTCATGATCAGTCAGGCATGGGGTTGTTTGCTAAGCGGGGGCAACCAGACAAGGAAATTGAGAGGCAGCCAGAAAACCAGTCTAGTGATTACAGAAAGATGAATCACAATTCAGAAAGGGATGGTTACAGAAAGGAATTCTTTCAAAAGGGGGATTTCCGATCATCCCAATTCCAGGGAAGAGGCAAGTCATTCTATGATCCGTCTGAAAGTAAGAATTTTCAGCATCAAAAGGAAACAAGGACTTGCAACTATTGCAAGAAGCCAGGGCACCTGATAAAGGATTGTTATACTTTGAAGGGTAAGGAATTAGTTAGCAACCGAAGTTATATTGTGGAAGCTGTGGACATTCAGCAAGATGAGGTATTGAACATTGCTGAAGGAAAAGGAAGTGATGGATGGATTCTTGATTCTGGATGCTCGTTTCATATGTGCCACCATATGGAATGGTTTGTTGATTTGAAACCTATGGAGCAAAGTTCAGTTGTACTAGGGAATAACAATGTCTGCAAGATAAGAGGAATTGGTTCAATTAGAATTCTGAATCACAATGGAGAACCTAAGCTGCTGAAGGATGTAAGATACATTCCAGAGGTGAAAAGAAATCTCATATCTCTTGGAGTACTTGAATTCAAGGAATATAAATTTGAAGGATTAGAAGGCAAGATTACGATAAGTCGAGGAGATCGAGTCACTCTAACAGGGAAAAGAGTTAACAACATTTACTATCTGTTTGCAAAAATAGTAGTTGGTCAGACAGACATCAAAAAGGGTGTAAGTGAATCAGAGGCAACTTCTTGTGAGCAAACTAAATTCGAAAACAAGGCAGCATGTGATAGAGTTAGGAGGGAGATGCATTCTCTTAAACATTCTAATAATGTTATTATGAAAATCTTGAGTTTGAATATGACTGAAAAGAGAGGAAGTGTGGAATCCCAAAATTGTGAAGGAGATGTTATCAGCAAGGAAGAGAAATTGTGGCGACCAACTGAAGAACATAAATCGATTGGGTGCAGGTGGAAATATGAGGTGAATTTGGAAAGAGTTGTCCAAGGTTCATTTGAGAGTTTGGTAATTTTGATGTTATGTGTTAGGATGATATTCAGTTTCTTGACAGCTCCAAGGAAACCACTTGAAGGTGTTTTGAGGTATCTTATGAATTATGCCTCAAATATGGGAAGGAAAGGATCGAATTCAGATTATGTGTTCAATTGTTTGGAACAGAAATAATTTGGAAATCGAAGTTGAGATATGCATTCGGGAAGAATAGTGTTCGATCAATCACAAAGTCAGGAGGGAGATTTGTTGATATGCTGACTTAGTGATTGAGAAATTGAGGATTCAGCAAATCGTGAGTATGCTAAGTTGTGGCAGCAATCTGCTAAGAGAGATTGCTGAGATTCTTTTTCATATGCTAAGAGTTAGCATTCTGCTGAGAATTAGCAATTTGCTGAGTCATGTCTGCTGAGATATGTTTGCTGGAGAAATATGCTGAGACTGTTTGCTAAGCAAGGATGTATGTTTGCTTAGCAAGATGGTGTTTGCTCAGCATTAGAGATATGTGTGTGCGGATGCTGAAGTCTGATGCTGGACTCAGCAAATGCTGGGAGACTAAACAGAGAAAAGAATTGTTATTCTACTTAGTGGGTTAGTTGGGTGGCTGACACGTGTCAAGGCATGGTTAGTTGAATTTGTTATAGTTGTTGAGCAGTTATGATAGAGTTTTTTTGTTCGTTCTTCATCTGTTATTTTGTTTTGAGTTGTCGTATAAAATGTGAAAGAGAGAAGATATTCAGAGAGTAAGTTTTAGATTCTGTGAGAAAAGCTAGAGAGAGAAAAATTAGTAAGGTGGTATTGAGATTTTCTTCTCTCATTTCTGTATTCGATTCAAGAAAGTAATAAAAATTTTTGTGTTCTTTTCTTTCGTCCGCCGTTGAAGATTGTTGTAACTCGAATTTCGTAACAGAAACCCAAACTCAAATCTTTATTTGCAATTTTTCTCCTCCAACCCAATGCAATTCGAAACCCAAAATGAATTTTTTTGGTTCTCTCCCCTCCTTCATACGGAAATATGGGTATCACTGTAGCTTACTGTATTTTTTATTTTAAATTTTCAAACAGGCAACTTAACTTTAAAGCTATTAAATATTTCGACTTTTTTATTATTTATTTTTTTTATATCTTTATGTTTTTACATGATTTTAATGCTATTTAGTTTGTATATTCTTTTAACTATATTGAAGATACTGAATAAATATGATTAAATTATAAAAATAAAACCATTTCTTTTGGATTTTTATGTATTTAGTTTATTTTCTAAAAAATATGAACAGGACATAAATTTACATAAAAGTTTAATATAAAATGTAGTTGTTTGTTTTTCATTAAACTTTAACGTTAACCTAAAGAAATTGTGCAACAAGAATGATATAAAAACATAAAATTTAGTAATTAACTATTTCATAATAATTTATGAAATTAGTAATAACATTAACTGAAACACGTGGAGGAGCATTCTGAATTAGGGGTGTAATCAAACCGAGTCGAGTCGAGTAGTGTCGTGCTCAAGTTTGACTCGTTTAGTTTCGAGTAAAGCTTTTTATCAAATACTTTGATGTTCACGAATTTTATCGAGTCTAAACGAGCTTTCCAAATTTAGAATATATTTTAAATTTTCATTATTATTTTGAAAAAAAAGTTATTTATTTCAAAATTAATATCATATTTATGTTCAAATTCTTAAATTTTTTATTATTAAAAAAATTTATCATTATTGTTATTCTTAAATCATAGAAATATTATTTTTATGAAAGTAATTATTTTATATTTATTACTAATTTTAACTAACGAGCCTGCTCACGAGTTGAATACTATGATGCTCAAGTTTGATTCATTTAATAAACGAGCTTTATTAAATGAACTCGAACGAGCTTTTATCGAGTTGAGATCCGAGTAGCTCACGAATAGTTTGGTTCATTCACATCCCTATTCTGAACCCAAAATTTGAATGATTATGTATTTTATTTTTATGTATTCGTTTATGATTAAGTATCTAATAATAATTTATTTTATTTGATATCAATATATAGATCAATTTTTAAATTTGATAAATAATTAGTAGTATTTAAACAGTATAAAAGTTTTGAAAGAAAATAATATATTGAGAAAAATCATTTGAGTTTGGTGTTTTAAGTTGGAGATGAATTAATGTTTAGTTGGTGTTTTGTATTGGAGATGGTATAATTGTGGAAAATCAAACAAAGCCTAGAGTACGAAAGTCCTCATTTATTACTCCCTCTGTCCCGAAACAATTGTCTCGTTTCCCTTTTTCGTCCGTCCCAAACAATTGTCCTCTTAACTAAAATACACACTCCTCTATCTATACTGGTATTGGTATATGTACCATTTTCAAACAAGACAATTGTTTCGGACGGAGTGAGAGTATGTTTTAATATGTCAAAACTCACCAGTTAGGAATATCTTTGTCATGGATTAGTCCGAACTTGTAAAGTCCAATTAGGAATTTATCGAGTTGTAACGAAGTTGATCGCAAGAAATTTGGGAGAAAATTGATAATGAGCTTGAAAGCATCATTTGAAGAAAATTGGTTGACACATCATCACCAGGACGAATTCCAAAGTCGCAAACATACACAAGAAGAATGAAGACAAGTGTATGTTCCGTCACTCGAAGTTTAGTGTTTGGACGAAGAGGTCACAGGTTCGAATTTACTAGGAACATTGAGTGTGTGATATACTGATATTAATACATGTAATCGAATTTAGGACCAACACATCTCCCTTTGACTCAACTAAGCGAAGACTAATCCATCTGCATATATTTAAATTTCAAGCCATCCCTCGTGCTGTTGAGGAAGCTTGTTTAGTTAACCAAATTTAAGCATATGGGTAAGGATTTCTTAAAGATTCTGATTATCAAAGCATGGTATTTCTATCTCGATCCCTGTCATGCAAATTGATGAATGAGGTGACATTATAATATAGCGTAGTTGGAATCATATTTGCTTAGCACTTTTTATCTGTACAAATGTATGATTTGATTGGCTTCATTGTTGTGCTGGTTTTTCTGCAGCTTTTTTTTTTGTAGAAGTCGATCAAATTAGCCATTTCGGGATTTGGATTGTGAGGTAAAAATGCAACCATTGAGCAGAGGGCTGGTTGGTGATTTTTAGTTAGATCAAGATGGCGTCGCCGCATGCTGCCGAAGAGAGACCGGCGGCGAGGTCTCTCAGCCGTGGATCCGCCAGTAGGAGGATCAGTTTTGCCTCTGCAAGCACTCGGAGCTGGGCTTCTGCTAGTGTGAGAGAGGCTTTCACGGTGCCAGGGCAGGATGCTTTTCAGAGAAGTGGGAGAGGTCATGATGATCAAGACGAGCTTATGTGGGCAGCCATTGAGAAGCTGCCCACGTATGATCGGACGAGGAAGGGGATTTTGAAGCAAGTGATGGAAGATGGAAAAGTTGTTCGTGAAGAAGTTGATTTTTCCCATCTGGGAACTCGAGAGAGGAAGCATCTCATGGATAGTATACTCAAAGTGGTTGATGAAGATAATGAGAGGTTTCTGCAAAGACTGAGAGAAAGGACTGATAAGTGAGGAAACGTTGCTTGCTTTCTTTCTATCGTTTGCTCTTTCATCTTTTATTTAGTTGTCAAATGCTCTGTTGTTTTGTGAATAGGGTAAGAATTGATGTTCCAAAAGTGGAAGTTCGTTTCGAGCATTTGTCCGTCGAAGGAGATGCATATGCTGGATCGAGGGCTCTGCCAACTCTGTTGAACTCAACACTGAATGTGATGGAGGTAATTTGTCTCTTTATAAATGTATCAATGCATGAACAAAACTTGAGTTGAACTCAGAAATCTTGATGTCTACAGGGATTTTTTGGAAAAATCAAGATACTTCCTTCCAAGAAAAGGTCTATCAAGATACTTCATGATGTTAGCGGAATTGTCAGACCTTCAAGGTTCGTTTACTAATGCCTATAAATGATGAACTTGAAACTGATCTTATCTATGTTACTATGGAAGAAAAAGGAAACATGCAAATGCGTTAAGTTTGACAACTATTTATGGAGAATACATTAAATATATCTAGTTGAGTCTAAGCAAAACTTCATTGTTTTGTGCATTGTGTTAGGATGACACTACTTCTGGGACCTCCAGGCTCTGGGAAAACTATATTGCTGAAAGCTCTGGCCGGGAAGCTGGAGAAAGATCTTAGGGTATGTGATCATTCATCTCGTTATGAAATAACATTTTCTTCATTGCCGATTCTAAAGTCACCATTTAGTTGGTATTACATGGTAGGTAAATGGAAGGATCACTTACTGTGGTCATGAAATGTCAGAATTTGTCCCTCAGAGGACTTGCTCTTATATCAGTCAACATGACCTTCACCATGGAGAGATGACTGTCAGGGAAACATTAAACTTTTCAGGACGTTGCTTAGGAGTTGGAACCAGATTCGACCTTCTTGTAGAACTGGCAAGACGAGAAAAGCAAGCAGGAATCAAGCCTGACCCTGAAATTGATGCATTTATGAAAGCCACTGCAGTTGCTGGCCAAGAATCTAGTCTAGTAACGGACTATGTCCTCAAGGTTTGCTTCTTGTTTTTCTGTTATTATGAACTAATCGATAAATGTAATTCTATAAGCATGTATCATTGAGGCAGTTTGTTATTACAGATCCTTGGATTAGACATTTGTGCTGATATATTGGTGGGAGATGAGATGAGAAGGGGGATATCCGGTGGACAGAAGAAGAGGCTCACAACTGGTATGTGAATAGACTCTACAAAATGATAGAATTCTGATATCTTTATGAATAGTGCTCATATATTCAGCTCTCTTTTTGTGGTGATTCAGGTGAGTTCTTGGTCGGACCAGCAAAAGTATTCTACATGGACGAAATCTCAACCGGTCTTGATAGTTCAACGACATTTCAAATTATTAAGTACATGAGGCAGATGGTTCATGTCATGGATGTGACAATGATAATATCCCTTCTCCAGCCTGCACCAGAAACTTTTGAGCTCTGTGATGACATTATTCTTCTTTCAGAAGGACAGATCGTCTATCAAGGTCCTCGTGAAAACATCCTTGAGTTTTTCGAGAGTGTTGGGTTCAAGTGCCCGGAGAGAAAGGGAGTAGCAGATTTTCTACAGGAAGTTACTTCAGCAAAAGACCAAGAGCAATACTGGTGCAGGAAGGAAGAACCTTACCGATATGTTTCAGTAGCTGAGTTTGTAGAATGCTTCAGCTCTTTCCATATTGGGCAGAAGATCTTTGATGAACTTGCAGTCCCTTATGAGAAAACTAAAGCCCATCCTGCTGCATTGGTTACTGAGAAATTTGGAATTTCAAATATGGAACTCTTCAAGGCATGCTTGTCGAGGGAGTGGCTTCTGATGAAACGCAATGCTTTCGTATATATATTTAATTCATTTCAGATAACTGTGATGTCAGTATTTGCTTTCACGGTTTTCTTTAGGACAGAGATGAAGTCTGGCCAGGTAGAAGATGGAGGGAAATTTTATGGTGCACTGTTTTTCAGCCTTATCAATGTCATGTTTAATGGCACAGCAGAGCTTGCACTGACAGTTCTTAGACTTCCCGTCTTCTTCAAACAAAGGGATGCTCTATTCTACCCTGCTTGGGCTTTTTCTTTGCCAATTTGGCTTCTTAGGATCCCCCTTTCGATTATGGATTCATCGATATGGATTGTTCTTACCTATTACACTATCGGATTTGCTCCTGCACCTAGTAGGTATGTCCTTGTGCTTCATCTGAATACTTCCTCTTGAGTGTGTATGTGTCTATTTAAAGAAGCTGACAACACTACTTGTGAAGCCTCTGGAATGTACTAAGGAATTTTGTACTATGATTTTCAGGTTCTTCCGCCAGTTATTGGCATTTTTCGCGCTGCATCAGATGGCTTTATCACTGTTTCGATTTATTGCTGCACTTGGAAGAACACAGGTTGTTGCAAGCACTTTGTGCACCTTCACTTTGCTGATAGTGTTTGTTCTTGGTGGTTTTATCATTGCAAAAGGTTGGTTTTCTTTTCACCATTTCATAATTTCTTTTATTAGTTCGAATTGGCTAACCATATGAATTCTGCATTTTATTATGTGTTTGGATATTTTTTGTTGTGATTTGACATTCTAGTTAATATCGCATTTCTCAGACGACATTGAACCATGGATGATCTGGGGCTATTATGTTTCTCCTATGATGTATGGTCAGAATGCTATAGCCATTAATGAGTTTCTGGATATAAGATGGAGCACCGTAAGTTCTCATGCTAATAATCTGTAGAATGAGTTCTGCTTCTTCCACGAATCATATTTTCCAGTCCTAATATCTTGCACTCTTGTTCTCCTCAGCCAAACAAT
Source organism: Plectranthus barbatus (assembly GCA_026898455.1). Taxonomy (NCBI): domain Eukaryota; kingdom Viridiplantae; phylum Streptophyta; class Magnoliopsida; order Lamiales; family Lamiaceae; genus Plectranthus; species Plectranthus barbatus. Next base: position 9,217 of record JAPKLW010001776.1, on the reverse strand, counting down.
GATCCGAGGTTTTCTGAACCAACAGTTGGAAAAGTTCTTCTCAAGATGAGGGGCATGTTTGTTGAGGATTATATGTACTGGATTTGTGTCATTGCTCTCTTTGCCTTTTCCATTCTCTTCAATATCTGCTTCATTGTGGCTCTTACTTATCTGACTCGTAAGCCCGCCTTCCTTCTGCTTGACAGTTGACACTTCTGAAATCTTCTTCTGTTCTGATGAATGAATTCAAACTAATTGTAGCTTTTGGAGATTCAAAATTTGTTATCCCTGATGAGAATGCTAAAAAGAAGAAGAATACTGCCTCTGATGGTAGCTCAACCTCTGCTGCCCCTTCCATTGAAGGTCTGATACCATGCTGTTGTTATCTTTACCATAAGCGTGGAAAAGCATTAATGTCCCAACTTCTAATTGTGAGAAATATGACTGCAGGAAAAGAGATGGCTACTAGGAATCAATCTGAAGGAAACAGCTCTGCTGGGGATGCAATAATGAGAAGAGGAATGGTGCTTCCATTCACCGCATTTTCACTCGTATTCGATCATGTGAACTACTACGTTGATATGCCTGCTGTAAGTCCCTTCTGATATGATTTAAAATACAAGATGCATCGCCTAGATATATGCATTCCTCCTAATGAAGATCTATAAGCACTGTCAATCATTTGAATTCTGTCTTAATGGCTGATTGTAAGTAAAAAATACGTAAAAACACACTGGAGAAGGCAAAACTCTGATTGTTCACGTTAGGCATTTGGTTGCTATTAGGATTTTGAAGACTTACACAAAGGCTGATGGTTTGCATGATAAGGCTCCAAATCACCACAATCTTCATTGTTTGTTTATTCTGTAGGAAATGAAGAAGAGTGGGATTGAGGAAACTCGTCTTCGATTGCTGAGAGATGTCAGCGGAGCTTTCAGGCCGGGAGTGCTGACAGCATTAGTCGGGGTTAGTGGAGCGGGTAAGACCACCCTGATGGATGTGTTGGCTGGACGAAAGACGGGTGGATACATTGAAGGAAGCATCAGCATTTCTGGTTACCCAAAGAATCAAGCAACTTTTGCTCGTGTCAGCGGCTACTGTGAGCAGACTGATATCCATTCTCCACATGTTACTGTCTACGAATCTGTTGTATACTCTGCTTGGTTGCGTCTATCTCCAGATGTGAACAAGGAAACACGAAAGGTATGCCATCTTGAGCATGAGACTTAATCTTAATCTTAATCTAAGTTTAGCAAACAATGAATGATCCAAGCTACTCTCCTTATTGTTTTGTCTGTGTTAGATGTTTGTTGAGGAAGTGATGGATTTGATTGAGTTGAATCCCTTGAAAAATGCCTTAGTTGGCCTTCCTGGAGTGGACGGTCTTTCGACTGAGCAGAGAAAGAGACTGACCATAGCTGTCGAATTGGTTGCTAATCCATCCATAATCTTCATGGACGAACCTACATCAGGTCTTGATGCTAGAGCTGCTGCAATCGTGATGCGAACTGTGCGCAACACAGTGGATACAGGAAGAACTGTCGTATGCACAATCCACCAGCCTAGCATAGATATTTTCGAAGCTTTTGATGAGGTAATAAAATTGAGACAGTCTACTTCTTTTCATTGACGCTATTTGAATTCATTAAGAGCTGTTCCTCGATATTAACTGTGTTTTACGTACCGTTTAGCTATTGTTGATGAAGAGAGGAGGACAAGTTACCTATGCAGGACCTCTTGGCCATCACTCTAGCTTGTTGGTAGAATATTTTCGAGTGAGTATTTCTGCATGAAAACATTGAAATATGAAGATATTCAAAAAATTGCTCTGAACTAAATGAGCTTTGTTTTACTACAGTCTATTCCTGGGGTCCCTGAGATCGAAGAAGGCTATAATCCTGCTACTTGGATGTTGGAGATTAGCAGTCCTGCCATGGAGGCTCAACTCAACATCGATTTCGCTGATATCTACGCCGAATCTGATCTCTACCAGTAAGTTGGCATAAAAATGCAATGTTATTTCTTGATTGCTTCATGCCCTTTCCTTTTCTGGATCGATTTTCTGTCACCTCTTCGTCCATCTCACTCACGGATTCTCTCTTAGGAGTAATCAAGTACTGATTAAAGAACTGAGCACTCCAGCTCCGGGATCACAAGACCTACATTTCCCAACAAAGTATTCTCAGCCTTTCTTCACTCAGTGCAGAGCTTGTTTCTGGAAGCAACACTTGTCTTACTGGAGGAATCCTAAGTATAATGCTATCAGATTCTTTATGACAACGGTCATCGGACTCATCTTTGGGATCATATTTTGGAACAAGGGAGATAAAATGTAAGTAGATACTCTCTGAATCCATTCATTCCATCCATTTCTGTGGGGCTGTATCATCTGAAATGGTTGTACTACTGCATAGGTCTAAACAACAAGACTTGATGAACCTGCTCGGAGCTATGTACTCCGCTGTCGTGTTTCTTGGAGGCACGAACACGTCGGCTGTCCAGTCAGTGGTGGCAGTTGAAAGAACTGTGTTCTACCGGGAGAAGGCAGCAGGGATGTATGCAGCTTTACCTTATGCATTTGCCCAGGTAACAAAGAACAACACAACTCGCCTTTCCTCTAGGCTAACATGGAACATAAACTGATTTGATTTGAGTTTTCTTGTATTCTTAAAACAGGTGGCAATTGAGACACTTTATGTGTCAGTCCAAACATTCATCTACAGCCTCATCCTGTACACGATGATTGGGTTCCACTGGCGCGCTGACAAGTTCTTGTGGTTCTATTTCTTCGTGTTCATGTGCTTTGTCTTCTTCACCTCGTATGGGATGATGCTTGTTGCACTCACCCCCAACTACCATATTGCTGCCATCATCATGTCATTTTTTCTCAACTTCTGGAATCTCTTCTCCGGGTTCACGATTCCAAGAACGGTAAGCAACTAACCAAGCTCATGCATGAAGGCAATGACTGTAAAAAAAAAAATCTCATTCCCACATGGCTAAAGCATGATGGTTTGTTGATTTGTATCAGCAAATTCCGATATGGTGGAGATGGTACTACTGGGCATCTCCGGTGGCATGGACGATATACGGGCTGATCACGTCTCAGGTGGGCGACAAGAGTGATGTGGTGGAAGTACCAGGGGTTTTGGAAGGGGTGCAAGTGAAGCAGTATCTGGAAGAATACCTGGGGTTCAAGTATGACTTCCTTGGTGCAGTTGCTGCTGCACATGTTGCTTGGGCTCTCCTCTTCTGCCTCGTTTTCGCCTACGCCATCAAGTACTTCAACTTCCAAAGGAGGTGATGAAACATGGATCATTTGTATGCTTGATGAATATGTTTTCAACTTGCTGAATCAAGAGTTAATTTATAGATACTTGAGAATAAGTCTGTTTGAGAAATTATCTTGATGGATCTGCAGCTTCATGATTTTATGGATTTCAGTTTGAATTGTTGAAGTCAAGGGCGGTTGACAAGTGAATTGCTATATTATTTTTCCTGTATATTATTTGGTGGTTGGTTGAGCCCTTTTGATACTCCAATGATTGTGTAGTTGTACACAAACTCACCATTTTTACTTCACATGGTATTGCAATATCATGTGGCTTTGATCTTCATCTAATTGTGAAGCATAACTATGTGTTTAGTTCTCAAGAATTGAAGATTTGATTTATCTCAATTATTTAGCAAAGTTAAGGAATCAAACACAGAAACTCACACGAAAGAGAAACAGACTCGTGGTTCGGCAATACCAGAAAATTTATGCAACTCTCAAAAGCAAAGCTCTCTGAACTGACTCAAGGAAGAAGATGATGGGGGGTTGTTATAGCAGCCTTCAACGGCTATTTCTTTCAAGCCGTCCGATCCACGTGTCGCAATCCCCTGCGACTTTCACTTATAATTAAGACCGCGGCTTTAAAATATTCAGCTGAAACAAACTCAATTTTCCTCCTGGGCACTTGGACAAATTTTATCACCAAACTTCATCCTCCAGCAATGTGTAAGTCATTCTCAACAAGTTTACGTATTTAATTTCCTGCAACTTCAGTATTTAAATTTTAGTTGATTCATTTTCCTGGTTTTCTAGATCATTTCCTAGATTTGATATTAGATATTTTAGGATATTTTATCTTAGTTAGTTATTTCTTTCATATGTGAGAATATTTTAGAATATGATTCTGGATATTTAAATACCCATTAGACTTAATTTCTCATCACCCATGAAGTATGGAAGGCTCCTAAGACGGCCCTCTGTACAACAATCGTCCATCTATCAGCTGAAACCTGGTCGACTAACGGCCTACTCACGATGAACGTGAATAATTCAAGTATTCTTTAAAAAAAGAACTATCAAATTTCAACATCAATAATAACCGTACAAAAATTGTTCTAATGCCCATTCTGGGCATATGTTGACGTGGTTTTGCCACATCAATCATAAACACATCAACATATGCCCTTGTGAAGTCCACTATTTTTCAAAGTAGTTATTAAGGTATTAACTCAAATAATAAATCGACATACATAATTAATTGTAATCAGGGTAAATAACTGAATATGTTTAGTTTAAAAACTTAAAAATAAAGATTCTTAAACAATAGTTATATATGAAAAGCGATATCACAATTATGTATATATAAGCTGTGTAGATTAGGCACCAATATTTGAAAAGTATTAGTTAAGCATCAAAATATATTTTTCCTTGTTTTATTTGATACTAATATATCATTATCACTTTATTTTATCTCAATTTTCAATCAATCGTGATCAAAATATAACTCAGTGATCCCCGTGGTCCAAAGTCGTTGAGTTAGGATCGTGAATCTTGTGATTTTAACTTAATTACTTTAATTAAATTTACATAAATGTCTTAGTTCAATATATAATTAATACAGCTCTTAATTAATCACGATCCACGACTTAAATACTAAGGGGGCGTTTGGTTGGTGGGTTTCGGAATGAGGGAATGGAATGATTCCGAAACTCACTGTTTGGTTAAAGGGTATGAGAATGAAAATATGGGAATGATTCCCAAATACTTGGGAATCACCAAAACCCTCCAAAATGGTGGGTTTTCATTTTCATTCCCATATATTATTACCAAAATTATATATTTCATATTATTTTATAATTATTTTCTTATTTATTTATTTTTATAATATTAATCTAAAATATTTTGATAATTATATTATTTTATAATATTATATATTATTCTTTTTAATATAATAATATTATTATATTAATTATTTATTTTTATCTTAATTTTATATTTTTATAAAATAAATAAGAATATAAATATATTATTTATTTATTTTAATATGATTATATTTTCTTAATTTTTTATTATTAAATTAATCATTTATTTCTTATTTTTATTTCATTTTATTTATAATTATTTTCTGATTTATTTACTTTTTCTTTTTTCTTTTTTTTAATGTTTTTCATAATTATATTATTTATAGTATTATATGTTATTATAATTATATATTATTCTTTTTAATATATTATTATAATAATAATATTATTATTATAAAATCAATCATTTATTTTTTATCTTAATTTTATATTTTATAAAACAAATAATAAGATAAATAGATTATTTATTTGTTTTAATATGATTTTATTTTGTTATTTTTATTGTTAAATTAATTATTATTTGTATAACAATTTAATTATATTATAAACCTATAAACTTAAAAAATAAATCATAAGAATTGAAAAATGATTCCAAAACTCATCTAGTAAACCAAACATCAGAATTGGGAATGATTCCCAAAAATCAAACCTATACCCAATCCATCTACTATCAAACTCATACTCATAGTGATTCCTGACAGTTAAATCAAACGCCCCCTAAATTAATTACTCGTGAAACTTATTATGAAAATGATCATTTTATAAGATTCGCATTCATAAATATTTATAAACACGTTTTCTTTATAAATGTTATAATTAATTACAGTTTATGTATGTTGAGGGTTTGAAATTGGGATAATTACTTGTATCCATTAAAAGATAAAATTATGTATTTTCCTCTAGAACTCTCCACGTTTACTATATATATAATGAGCAAGTGTGACAAATTTATTCAGAAAAATTAAAAACTCATTAATGGAATGGGCCAAATAAATAGGTGATGTGAAAGGAACTAACATGTACCTATCCTTGTTTACAGAGAAAAAAGGTTCAATAAATTTAGCGACTAACTAACAACTATCTATGTTCATATGAATAAAGTTTTTTTTTTAAAAAAAAAAAATTCTGGGTGATGCAGATTTTAAGATTCTTGACTACATTTTATGGGGTCATATCTTATATTTTTTTTTCTTTTAAATATAACTAAAAAAAAATCTAAGCTCGCAGGAGAGCCACCCCTACCAAAAAATGGTGTCACACTTGATTTGATACTATTTTAGAATATTCAGATTATATAGTTTGTTTTTTCATATTGGTATTATATTTAGAATAATTTATAAATACATACTCAACTAATCTTTAATAAATTAATAACAAAGGATACAAAATTTAAAGACGAGAATAGTAAAAAAAAATATCAAATTATAAAAGAATCAAATACACTTTGAAAAACATAAGGGAACAAATTGTTATATATCTATAAAAAAAGAATATTTTATTTTTGTAAATATTTATAACAAACTGAATTATATAATTGGGTCGAAGTGAGTATAAGTATTAGACAAAGCCTCACACCATATTTCAAAGGAGATAGAGAGAGAAAATTACAAACCACCCCCTATGTTGCATTGGAATTGCAAAAACCCCTAGTGTTTTATAAAGAGGCTATTTAAATTTTTGTTTTGTAACAATTGTGATCTAATCATGATTAATTAGTATTTTATAACATATACCTACAAAATGCTGATTTTTCTCCTTTGAATTTTCAGAAAATTACAAAACTTATCCAAAAACATTTTTGATTTTCCTCACTTGTGTAGCTAAAGTATTAATTGATGGTTGAATTCATATATATATGTGATCACATGTGTGCGGATTTTTCGTTGATATGGAGCCATTGAAAAAGATTGAAATTGACTTAATTATGTAGTACAAAATTTTAATATACCATGCTTTTGGATGATATAGAAGAGTTTGAATATTTATTTAGGAAGACGACAGTACATGCGAATGTGATGCTGAATTATCATTGTTAAATCAACCAATAGCATTCTTGGAATTTAAATAATACATGTATATATAGGTTTTGTATTACTTCTTCCACCTTGGATGTCTAGTTGTGTGTTAGGTTTGATTTTGTGTTTTATTAAAAGAAATAGAGGGTTTTCATTTCATGTTTTTAAATTTAAATGAAACCCTAACTAGTTAAAGAATAAATCATGTCTTCTAGAATCGAATTGACCCAAATTAATTAAAACCTGCAAAACCAATTAGTTATTTAAAAGTAACAAAATGTTAAATTTATATCATGCACAATGTACATAGATAAATTAATGGGTACATGCAGTCGCTCATGAATCTGATTTTATTAGTATTAATTAATTATAATTATTGTCATGTCGTATTTGCAATTGAAAGATATGTTATTTATCGTTGATCTTTTCTATATATAAATTATATTATTTTCTCAAAAATAATATATGGTAATATTAAGATTAAAATATTAAATGAAGTGTTATTGTCGACAATTTGCAAGAATACTCAACGAAAACGTCCATGCAGACATTACATACTATTTGTTGAATTTGTATTTTTGGTTTATTTGTGTGAATGTTTTTTTTGTTTGCGAGAGAAGGCGGCTTTTGACATTTACTCTTCAAAACACATTTGTCAATTGTTTTTTCGAATTTTGCTACTTCCGTTTTCGACAAATTCAGGTCTGCCTTTCTTAAAACTAAAATAAAATAAAATAAAATGTGTGCCGACTGCTCAAAATTTGAGGGGCATGCTATGCCACCATAAATAATACTTCCCCATGAAATTAATCTCATGCATTTTTGTATTTTTGTCTATTTTATATAATAGTTTAATTATTAAAATTGGAAAAGTAATCTTCTCAATATTAATAAATCATTAATTTCTCTTATCTTTATCTCCTTGTTTATTGTGTCCAAACCAAATGAGACTAATTTCGTGAAATAAAGGGAATACAAGAAAATGTTTTTGAAAATTTTACAGCAACCGCCTACAATTGTGAGTAGGGATGTCAATCGGGCCACTCTCAAAAGATCAAACCCAGTCTGGGGGATCATCATTCAGACTCATGACGTTAGTCAGCATGGATTTGCCAGCCTGACGACATTAGCATGGAATCTTAGTTCCAATCCCCGCACATAAAGACAAAGAGAATCATCCGAGAAATAGTAATGACAAGTTCAGACTTAAAGGAATAGAGATTCCTTAAAGTCTGAAACCCAAGACTTCAGTCTTGATTACTCGAACTGATTATATTGTCATTTTGACGAAAAGGTGAACAGTCGAAGTTAAAAAAAGCAGGACAAGGTACAAGATTTCCTGGAAAAGCTACCTACCCGCGCAGAGAATATAAACATCGAATTGGACAAATATCTGATGTGTTTAACGACTCCAAGATTTGAATCTCAACATCTTTGCCTAAATAGTCGAGGACCTCAAGAGATTCATAAACCTAACACTGAATGTTCGAGCTAGCCGAAACTTTGCAGAATTTCCTACTCAAGTTAGAGATTTTTCTAAAGCTTTTCGTATGTCATCTTTGTGAACACGAGACTTAGAACCCTTTGTTCTTGAGTTACTCTTGGTGTTCTTTCTCTCCAAGAAAGAACACAGCAGTCAAGTACGCTCTGTACTTTGACTCAAACAGGCGTCTAGCCGCAAGCAGTAAAATTTAGAGGAGAACTCTAAGAACTTCAACTCCAGCGATGAGGAGGTTGCTTGGTGTACCCACACTCCGAGAAACTACAAAGTAAAAGATGACAGAGGACCAGGCGAGTGAGCTAGTGGACCGGTGGGCGAGGCATTCATCGACTAGTAATAGATCGTGGGAGCACCCTGTTGTATTCTGTCACTTAGTGAATTTCCAGACTTAGTTTGAAGAGTGGACGTAGGGCTTTTTAGTGTCCGAACCACTATAAATCCTTTGAGTTATTTTATTACTTTCTATTTATCAGTTTTCGTATCTTAAAACTCAACACTCAAGTGTTTAAGTATAAATTGAAATGACTAACAACTACTCGATTCTTAAACTGAGCATTTTAGACAAATCAAACTGGTACTGAACAAC
>JAPKLW010001775.1:127952-147543 GCA_026898455.1 Plectranthus barbatus | reverse complement strand
TGAACTACCAAAGTTGAATGTTCACAAATATTGACTTGCAACCTACTTAAGAGTTCCCCAACAATGGACGAACAATGTAATAGACCTACAATTTATAATTGAACCTCTACAAACTGACTCTAATCTCGATTGTGTTGATAAATCAACCAAAACTAATTTACTCTCTTAACACCAGTGAGTAGACCGTAGATCACATAGGTTAATCAAAATTTACGTTGCCCTACCCTAGTTAACTCCTAACCATTTTGTGGATTAACGACCTATATGCTACCTCTTCCCAATATAGTCGAGTTTCACACACATGCATGATCCATACACGAAAACTAGGTCTACGTATTAGCTACAAGCTAGTGGAAAAATTATCATACCTATGGTGCTTAACCGAAAATGTATGATAGGAAACAAGCTCGAGCTTAATGCAAACACTAATCAAGAAGTAAGTAGATTATCAATCAATCCAAATCATCCATTATAAGTGTCCAACCCTAAATCCTAAAAGAGTTCAACTTCTCATACATTGTTTTAGAACAAATGAAATTACAAGAGAAAGGAAATCTACAAATATTAAAGGAATAGTGTGGATCTTCTGAATTGTGCTTCCCAAGTTTGAATCTTCAACCACCCTTCTAAATCCTCCATTGAGGTAGATTTATCTTTGAAATTTTCCCAAAAGTGTGTAGATGGTAATTAATTAGATGTTGATGGAAATGAACTACCCAAAGTCTTGTATATTCTTATTTTTTGAACATTTACATTAAGTTCTTTAGCCCACATTTCACCCAAAATGGCCTCTAACACTTAAGAGATTTCGACAAAAATCTAGAAGACTTTTGTCGAAATTCCTCTCAATTCTGTAGGAATTTTCTCGCAGCAACTATTTCAATCGATATCATATACATTTTGGTCGAAGTTTATCTCTGTCCCAGCATGTGATCTCGACCAACTGAATTTTAGTAGATATCCAAGTGATTTCGATAAAAATTTGCCTTTGTCTTGCATTTGTGGTGATATCAATCTATCATAAACCTCCATTTCGGTATAAATGTATCAAAATATAGCTCAAACTTGTAGTTTTGTGCTCCTTTTTCATCCCTACAAATCTTCAAACACTAAAACGCCAAAAGTAAAATAAATTCTACTAAAAACATATGATATTTGGCTGAAATGCATGCAACACGACCTAGAAATGCAATATTGAAGCACACAAAATATATACATTTCACACACATATCACTTACACCAAGCGTAACTCTTCGCTCAGGCGAATGAGGAATAATCTTATAGTAGTATGTTAGAAGATAGTTCCATAAGATGGGTAGTGCCGCGCGACGTTGACCCCAAGGTTGGGCTATGGCTACTTTAAGAGGTTTGCCACCCCTCTCCCATATCATTTATCATTTTATAGATGAATTATAACATTTTATATTATACATTGATGATTTCCAGTATATCAAATGAAATTGTTTATCATTATACCAATAAAAATGTTATACAGTATAAAAAGTCTATCATTCTTAGAACCAAAGATCCATGTACGGTCGTAGACCAGTCTAACCAAGTCCTAGTCCTATCGTTCAATGTGTTTATATGAGTTGCCACCATGGGAACAAAATAGATGGCAAGAGCCCAAAAATTTTACTTAACACCTCTTTGAAGTAACAAATGATATACGCGTATAATAAAGCCTTTAGCAGTATATGGCAAACTGACGTTGCTACAAGTATCCATCAAAACACTCCAGATTGGAGAAATTCCCTTGAAACTTCACCGAATAATACTCTATAAGGCCCAAATGAACGATGTTCGTTAAAATTAAAAAATCACCACCTTATGAGGCCCAATTGAATGACATAATGCCATTATCATCCATGAAAATGCTCTTTAAATGACTTAAACAAGCTTATTAACTGAGAATGACTCCTTCGTTTTATAGGATATGAAGGGTTTCGTGAACTGAATCACGAAGTCCGTTTACCAAGGATCGTTAATTGGAATATCAAAAATAAATTGCTATGCCTATGAACAATCCTAGCATGCTCCTATATTATTATGCATAAGAAGGTTATGCGGAATACCTGGATTGAAGAACGATGAAGAACGCGTGCGCGGAGATGCCCTTTGATCTTTCCCACGCACCAAGATTTAATTTCCTAACAGATTGAGGAAATTAATCTAAAGAAAATAAATGAATATTTTCGAAAATAAGAGGAGAGAGAGAAGAAGAATCCTCCTGATCTGATCTTCTGATCTGTATCCCAACTCGATCTGAAAATCTGGTGAAGATTATCTATCAGATCCTTTGCCCGGTTGAGAAGCAGAATTTCCTCCTCGTATCTCAAACTCACTCGATCACTACAGCTCCCAATGCTCTAGTTTGCTGTATGCAACTTGTGATCTTATGAGTAGTAGGTGTCTTGAGTTCTGAGGTACTGAGGCCTATTTATAGGAAATTCTTGGCTTCTATTGGGCTTGAGTTATCATGGGCCAGACCAGGGACCAGAATGCAAATAGCAAATAAGGCCTATCAATTAATTAATTCCCATATTCAACCCATAATATAATTAATTAATTAATATTGATTCATGCCACCAGAGAATCAATACTGTCCTACCTATTTGCTACCACGTTTTGAGGAACGGGTTGCATTGGACTCGGTTTATCCCCACATTTAAGGTTACAAACATTCGTTAATTAATTTAAGCTCTGACAAGCTATTTAATTAATTAACATCTTTAATTCCTGAATCAATCCACTCAAACCTTTTCACTTATGCTTGAACTTAATCAGCCTGCAGGACTTTAGCATAACGAACCTTTTGAGCTGTTCAGGGAATGTCACCATCCTATACTGGATGTGGTTACCTAGTTCAGATACCAGACAGTCATACACAGATTGATATCACCCAAGACTGCAGAAGTACAGGTTCAACTAGAACCCTCTCTACAACTCAAAGTGATATACAATATATGTATACTTCTGTAGCCTCATATAGGTTTAAGATTCCATCGAGTTATAAAGATCTAGATTCTTTTAATGTCAGATAAAAGAATCGATCTTGACTTAGGTCCTCATCAATGTGTGCCCCACACCAGCATACCAAGTCATCCAAGATAAGATGCTTATCCGCATATGCTGCAGCCTACACCGACAGTTTATCCTGGAACTGTCTCAGCTGTGATGACTATTTATATCTCGCTAGGTCAAACGATCCATACGATCTTCCGTGATCTTCTACACACCGTATGATCTCCCTATCGACGAGATAAGAGGATAATTGTGTTTGCGACACATGTTTATTAATTCAGACAGGAGATGAACATACAACAATTATGATTCCCAGTATATTAACTAATAAACCTTGTACATAATATACCAATCATAATGCTTTCAGTATATAAATCCATCAGGATATGCGGCTCTGACATTAACTTTATAGGGTTATTATGCCTTTGACCAACACTATATAGTTAGATAAAAGCAATGGTCTATTATTATGTGTCAAAATCAAAATTTGTAGAAATATGCTGAAAACAAAAGTGATAAGAGGCCTAGGCCCATCGACTATCAAAAGATGAGATAGGCCTTCGATTAGACTAAGAAGGTGGCTAAGCAAGCCTATCATCCCTTATGAACTAGGCTAAGCTAATAGTCGTGGTTGAATGAGTGATCAACAAACTATGAATGGAAATACACTTGAATGATCCCAATAACAAGTGAACAACCTTCACCCAAAGAAAAGAGAAACGAAAAGAAAATCATTCGCTAGTGCCTCATATGCAATGAAGGACCAAAAGCAGAAGAAACATGCGAATGAGGTCCTTAAAAAACATTTTTTTAAGTACAACGTTCACATGCGAAGGTCTCAATTTATTTAGATGTTGCCTTATATAAAATTATTGTTATTTGATTTTTCTTAAAATTTAAATCTAATTGAATTTTATCTCTAAGTTTTATAGTCTAATGAGAAGACATAGTTGGCTGTTGATGAATTATTTTTTCATATTGACATTTATAAAGTATATGTTGCATTCAAGACTTGAATATAATTAATTAATTAAAAATAATTGATTGATGTAAGAATATAATCAATTAAACATTTATGAGTTTCATTATTTTCAATACATATATGCTAAATTTGCAAAACTTAAATAGTCTCTCTTTTAATTAATAAAATATTAATTTATGGATATTTAATATCTCTAAATAAATAAAATTTTATGTTTCCAAAATTTTTAATTTTTAAAAGTTTTACTGCATTTATTCTTATAATATATTGGATGATAAGGAATTTTTGTGTTACACAAATCTTATTCAAGTCGGCGGCATAAAATATTCGAAGTATAATCAAATGAATTGTACACTATAATACGTTCACCTAAATATTTTTATTCTAAAAATCTAATCTAAATTAAGCCCAATTGTTGAGTGTCGAGAAAAATCGTTCAAAATTCATTCGGATTGTCATTCTTTTGAAAATCAAATTTTTGATGATGTTCTCACTTCTCATTAGGATTAGTTTTACGCCTCCCGTTGTGCGAATTAGTAATTAATGTAGAAAGTAATACGCAATATAATTACGAAAATTACACATACATACATATTAATAAATTTTTTAATTTTTAATTATTCATCAATATTAATGAAATCAAGTATATATCCAATTTTTTAATAATTGTCTTAAATATTTCAAGGAACGCCGTTTCATATGATGACTATCATCTGAGGCATAAAAAATGTGTTTAGATTACTATATGTAGTGTATCCTATAGAGAAGGTTGTTGCGCACTTTGATTGGAGCAGTGTGTAGTTGTTAGTATTTGATTTCTGCTGTTTGACTTTGGTATTAATAGTGTGGTGTGGGTGGACAAATATGGTTAGGAAATCTACGTTACTTGGCTTATGGAATGATGAAAGGGGATATTGTGCTGATCTAGTTAGGATGACATCTTTCCTTCAAACTCTCAACTTCTAGCGAGCTACTATGATTTTGGTTGTATTCTATTAGCTTTATTGTTGTTTAGGTTTGCTATTAGGCTGGTTACCTTGATGATGAACCTTTGTATCATTTGTATCTCTCTGGGGTATGTCACTGTGCTACTCTAAGGCTTCAGTTTAAACTCGATTTATTCTTATTTTATTACCTATTAGTAGTTTTTGTTAGAAACTCATATCTTATATTATATTGATTAGTGAAACATCCCACTAGAATAGTGTGTCTATCTAGATTAGCTTAAACTTGTAATATCATATATATGAATTTTCAAATTTCAATAGAAGCTAATTTACAAGCCTTAGGGTGTTTGCTAACGCATAAATCACTAACAAATAGGCTTGTATGGGAAGCTGGCTAACATATTGTTACCAGCAAAGCATCTACGGAGGAGTTGGCGATATGTCATCTTTAGTTGGAGAATTACCAGCATGGAGGACGTCACCAACAAGGCACTACCCAATCAGTTAGAAGACAAACTCAAGTCGGAATAAGCAAGGACTTATTCAATACCAAACTTAAGACAATCTTACTAACCAGTAAAAGTCCATCTACTCAGGCAGAAAATACACTATAAGTCAGAAAAAGCGTGACATCGACAGGACTCATTCCTTTTGTCTCACTACGGCTCCAAACGACAAAGAGAATCAAACTTGCCAAGGAGCACTTATAAATAGAGGTTGCATTTCACCTTGAGAAGAATACCGATTTTGAGCGCAATCGACAAAACATCAATCTCTCTCTACCGGTTTCTCTAAAGCTTCCACTTCCATATCCTAAAGCTTTCAGGTTGATTGTATTTGCTTCTCGTGTTCCTTCTTGAACATGAGACTTTGTGCTTTAAGCCAGAGTTTATTATTTGTTTTCTTACTCCCTAAGTAAGAAAACATCTTGGTGTTGTTACTTCTCCTGTGGCAGCTATTATGTGTGTATACCAAAAACTGACATTTTTGAGAGGAACTCAAACTCTCACATCTAGTTGGTAGGTCTAGGTGTTATGTCACGCTTCAAGCCTGAAGAAGTTCTTGATTACAAAGGACTTGACAGGTGAGCTAGTGGATTTGTGGGCGTGCACTACAAGAAAATGGTTAATAAACTACCCATAATAGACAACGCGAAAATTCATTAGTGTAGTCTATATTATAATAGACAACGCGAAATTGTAGGCACCTAATATTCTATTTGTAGTGCGCTAATAGACGACGCGGCAATTTGCGTCGTCTATATTGATATAGATGACGCGGAAAAATGGCATCGTCTATATGTATATAGACGACGCAATTTGCTGCGTCGTCGATAATTCTACATGCGATAATAGACGATGCGGGGGTGTGCGTTCTCTATATCAATATTGACAACTCGAGTCTCTCGTGTCTTCTACATTGATATAGACGATGCACACCTCCGTGTCGTCTATGTTTTTTTAATTTTGTGTAAATTAACCCTTAATCGAATTGCGCCATTTACCCCCTTTCTCAACGCCCTATTCCCTTCCCCCTGTCCCGCCGATCGTTGTTGTATCTTCCTGCCCCGCCGCCTGCCGCCGTATCTCTCTGCCCCGCCACCTGCTACTGTTTCTCACTTCCCTGCGCCCGCTGTCATATCTACCTACCTCGCCGCCCGTCGTTGTATCTCCCTGCAGCCCCACCGCCTGCCGATGTCACTCCCTATAGCCAGCCCCGCCACCATCTCTCCCTGCAGCCCCGCCGCCGTCTCTCCCTGCAGCCCCAACGCGTCTCTGTCCAAAACGTAATGTGCATTCTTACCTTGATTTTAAATAGTTTATGCTTGTTTGCTTAACTCTTGGAAATTAATGTGCAGTATTTACATATTGTAGAGGGCTTCCTTTTGCATGATGAATGTTGCTTTTTTGGCTGAGTTATTGGTTTCGTGCACCATTTTATGATCCGTTTCCTTGTAGTGATAATCGGTGACTGATTCTCTCTTTGATAATGTGATTGCAATAAGATTGTTATGCAGCATGACAACCAATCAGAATCTGTAGAAATAGTTTTAGTTCAGGGTGCAGGAAGGCACTACTGATGTTATTTTCCTTGCGAGCAGGTGTGATATATGCTTGTTTATTGCCATCGTTGCTGCTTTCTTTTATTTTGTTAGATTTTTTCAGTTATTGTAGTTTGTTGTTACTACTATACTTGGAATTCACATTAGAACTTCTATCTTACTCTCACACTAGTGCATGGATTGCATTGCTTTGCATTTTATTGGTTTTTCTTAAATGAAGAGTTTGTAATCCTGTTGCTCTTCAACTCATGTAATTGTTGTCCTAATGCTTAAGTTGGTGTGAAGCTGCTCTTGTATTTTTAATGTGATATAGATGTAGAACTTTGAGGCTCAAAAAATTTGATATAGTTGTTGAACTTTGAGAGGTTAGTTTGCAGCTTTCTCTTCACATTTAATGTCACATTTATCTACATCTGTTCAATATAAAACGTCAAACATAGAATTTAATCACACTCTTATTTTCTAAGTGGCTAAGCAGCTATGTTTGTTTAGACATAAAAATTTGGTGTGTTTGTATATATTCCTGGAGTCATGTTATACTCTCACTGTGCCATCTCGTGTTCCCTGCGCTACTTTGTCCTACAATTATGTAACTATCAATTATTTAGTCTCAGATTCCCCAAATATGCATGACTAAATTTTTTATTTATAGAATTTATGTTGGACCTCAAAGATAAACTAGTCTTACTCCAATACTTGTTTTTGTTATGTGAAGTACAAAACTCAAATGTTCAAATAATCATAACTCACTTGTTTATATTAAATTTAAGTTCTCATATGCTCTTTCTTTTGAAATTTCTAAAGCTCATATTTGTTTGTAAAAATATGAAAAAAAAACTATAGAATATTTATTTTTAGGCATATCTAATCTTAGTTTTTATTCATCATAAGTAGGCCTTTTATTACAAATAATTAAATTTAATTTAACATATGTATACACGTGCAAAATGACTAGTTTGCATTTTCGTCCATATTTACATTAATGAAATTCAAAATGATAGAATTACAAGTATTGCAAATATCAAATTAACTATGGTCGACTAAGTTGATTTTGTGCCTTCTTAGAAAGAAATAATGTCCACTATAGTCACATATTAATATAAAATGAAAATTAAAGTTATTAAGAATAATTAGGATTAATTCGCCCAGTAATATTATCTTGTTACATCAACATATAAATACATGAATATGTACACATAAAGGACATTACTATATTCTCCAATTATAAATATGAATTCTACTTCAATACCCTCATTATTATTAGATAGTGTGCGCCTTGTCTTTTTCTGGCTCTAGAAATATATTGGTATGAATTAATGAGCTCAAATATGGTCGAATAGTCCATGACTGTTAAACTATTCCGTTAACTGGTGCCTTATGCCACTCAAAAAGCCCAAACTCAACTACACAGGGCACAAATATTTAAATTACAGATTGTAATCAACATTCATTAACACAAAAACTAAAATAAGAAAAAATTATAAGTTATTCAACAAAAGATACTTAATTTTAATTTAATATTATCTTCACAAAAGCTAATTGTGAAGATATATGATAGTTATATATAAAGTAGTGGTAACGGAAACCGTTACACCGTGGTGTAAAACACCAATTTACCTAAGACGTGTGATATTAGAGTAATACAATAACATATAACAAGGGAGAATTCCGTGAACTAAAAGGATAACCTTATATGTATTGTAATGGAAACCATTACAACGTGGTGTGAAACACCAATAAACTTTATTATTAATTTAATTATCGAGAATTATACTTGAGTGATACATCTCGATGAATTAACATTTAATTTATGAAAAAGACAAAAATGTCACTAAATTATAATTTAAAACCACTTAGTTTATGTGTTTTCGGAGCTCAACCACTTTGACTTATTACTTATGACTTGTTTATAAAGATTAGGCATTTAAAATTATGAGAGTCTAAATTAATTGAGAACTTTGTATCAGGTTTGAAAAAATTCTATGACATGAATGGATGTGGAAAAATAGATTAACAAAGGAGTATGAGGATGTAATCAATTCTTTTATTAATTTTGCTATTTAGAATGGTAAAGATCCGAATGAGATGTGTTGTCCATGTGCTAAGTGTGGAAATCTACGAAAAAATAATGTGGACGTTATTAAGGCGCATCTAATCTATGATGGAGTTGATTTGACATATACTCGGTGGATCCACCATGGAGAGATTATTAGATCTCGCAAGAATGACAAGTACAAAAGGATGAATTTCGATCATAAAGTTTATTCAAATGAGCCGGTTAATGTGGTGCACTATGCAAATATTGAGAATCTAAGTCATTTGCATAAAATTCTAGAAGAAGCAGAAATGCCTCTGTACCCTGAGTGTACTAAATTCACAAAGTTATCAGCAACCGTTAAGCTATATAATTTGAAAGCAAAATACGGTTGGAGTGATACTTCATTTACAGAGCTGCTGGTGTTGATAAGAGAAATACTGCTAAATAATAACGTAATGCCTTCATCATTGTACGAGGCAAAAAAGAGCTTATCCACATTAGGGATGAAGTATGAAAAGAATTCACGCTTGCCCTCAAGATTGCATTTTGCATCGGAATGAACATGCTAATTTTGAGAGTTGCCTTACTTGTGGAACATCAAGGTGGAAGGTAATTAAGTAAGATAAAATTTCTGCTGGTGCTCCTGTAAAGGAGAGCAAGATATGTGATGGAGTCCCAACTAAGGTTTTATGGTACTTTCCTCCAATACCTAGGCTTCAGAGAATGTTTCAAATTAAAGAGATGTCCAACAACTTAACGTGGCATGCTCACAAGAGAGTAAGTGATAGCTATCTACGTCATCCGGCAGATACACCAGCGTGGAAACATGTGGATGAAAGTTGGCCAGAGTTCGAAAACGAACCTAGAAATCTTCAATTGGCACTTTTAGAAGATGGTATCAATCCTCATAGTGTTCAGTCGTCCAAGTATAGTTGTTGGCAAATAATTCTTATAACATACAAGCTTGCCCCATGGCTATGCATGAAAAGAAAGCATATGATGCTCACTTTGTTGGTGTCGGGTCCTCGTCAACCTAGAAATGACATAGATGTATATCTGGCACCTTTGATCAATGACCTAAAACAATTGTCAGAAATTGGGGTGGAGACATATGATGCGTATCGTGAAGAGAAATTCATGCTTCGAGCGGTCCTACTTTGGACCATCAAAGATTTTCTGCATATGGCAATTTATCAGGTAACAAAGTTAAAAGTTATCATGTATGCCCCATTTGTGCTGACCAAACCTGTGCACAACAATTAAAACACAGCAAAAAAATGTCATACATGGGGCATCGAAGATTCTTACCTGATGTGCATCCTTATCGAAGACAGAGGAAATCATTTGACGTGAAAAATGAAATAAGGCCTGCACTTGCTATATTGAGTGGCATTGATGTGTTTGAAAGGTTGGAAAGATTGAAATGTTCGTGGGGCAAAAATAGAAAAAATGGGTAAATCTAAAGAATTCGACGAAAATGGCCCATGGATAAAGAAATCACTATTCTTTGAATTGGAGTAATGGAAGCATTTGCACATTCATCATTCACTTGATGTGATGCACATTGAAAAGAATGTATGTGAAAGCTTGTTTGGTACGTTGCTTAACATACCAGGAAAAACCAAAGATGGTGTGAAGGCAAGACTTGATCTTGTAAACATGGGCTTGAGGAGTGAGTTGGCACCGAGGATAGAAGAAAAAAGATCTTATTCACCACCGGCATGTTATTCTCTTTCCAAAGAAGAGAAACAAAAAGTATATTCGTTTTTTAGTCGAGTGAAGGTGCCAACAGATTTTTCATCAAATGTGTCGTGCTTTCTATTTACAGATGATTCAAAACTTGTAGGTCTGAAATCGCATGATTGTAACACGTTGATTCAACAACTGCTTCCGTTGGCTATATGAGGTGTCTTATCAAAACAAGTTTGATATGATATTACAAGATTCTGCTTCTTTTTTAATAACCTATGTAACAAAGTGATTGATGTCTCCAAGTTAGATGATCTTCAACGAGACATTACAGTTACATTGTGCTTGCTTGAAAAGCATTTTCCGCCATCATTATTTGACATAATGGTCCACCTAACCGTTCATCTTGTACGTAAGGTCAAATATTGTGGACCAGTGTGGTATAGGTGGATGTATCCGTTTGAACGGTTTATGCGAGTTTAGAAAGGTTATGTGAGAAATTGCAATTCCCAGAGGGATGCATCGCCGAAAGCTACATTGTAGAAGACTCTTTGGAGTTCTGTTCAGAGTACTTATCGGATATACAGACCATAGCACTGCAATCCACACATCGCCGCCATGTAAAATTATGTAGGCCTTTGTTTAGTCCTAAAGTTTCACAGATTGACGAGAAAGAGTGGGAGCGAGTACATCAGTACGTGCTGACAAATGAAGATATTGTAAACTCGTTCATCGAGTAAGCACTGTACCTTATGACTTTTTTAACATGTCAATCCTATTTTACAAATTTTTATGTAAATTTGCATACTATTTATTGCAGGGAGCTTATAACACACATAAAGAATATGTATCCTAGAAAAGTACGGTTCCAAAAATGGATTCAAGATGAGCACAATCGAAATTTCATCTCGTGGTTTTAAAAGACGGTAAGTGTTATTTTACCTACATTAGTTTATGTAATTTTTTTAACAAAATTACAACTCATGTAATAGTTAATTAAAATTTAGGTAGCAAGCGCGAAACTGGATTCAGAGCGATTGAAATGGTTTGCTCGAGAACCTAATTTACGAGTTATGAAGTATGATGCTTATATGATAAATGGTGTGACATTTCACACGAAAGCACGTGATAATTTATGAGCTGTTCAAAACTCCGGAGTAAGCATAGTTGCAAAACAATGCAAGTCTCCAGCGTAAAGGATAATCATCTTATAATATCAGACATGACCTTTTATGGAGTTATAGATGAAATATGGGAACTTGATTATGTCAGTTTTTAGCAAGTGATGTTAAAATGCAGCTGGGTGGAGAACAATAATGGGGTTAAGGTTGATGAGCTTGGATTTACATTGGTGAATCTCAACAGAATTGGATTCAAGTCCGATTCTTTTATCTTAGCCAATCAAGCAAATCAAGTTTTTTATGTTCAAGGCCCTGAAAATTCTACTTGGTCTGTTATGCTTGCTACTTCAAATTCTAGCTTACAATGAAGAAATTGACGATGATGACTTCAGTGATTTTGCCATTCATCATCAACATTTTAGCATAGGATTACCGAACATAGATTTGGGTAATGAAGTTGATATATCATGTGTTCGTGGAGATTTTGATGGAACATGGGTAAATAATGAATAATTGTAATTAGGTAAGATCAATATAAACATTTGATAAGTTGTTTATTTGCATATTTACCTCAATTGGGTAATGAATAATTGTAGTTGGCAAGTTATATTTTTAGGTTTCTCTTCTGCCTGTGATTCTAGTCAAGGTTCAAAATCTTTGAGAACTAGTAAAGGGAAGGTTCACCTCGATAGGTTGTTCATACAAAGGACTAAGGGTGAGAAAACCAATGTCAAAGTGAATGATTTAGGGCAGCCCATTGGTCCAGAAGCTTCAGAATTACAGAGTTACATAGGGGTACTTGCTAGACAAAATATTAGAGTTTCTTATGATGAATGGAGAGACGTGCCTGGTGAGGATAAGGAGAAGATTTGGGTATCTGTCATCGTAAGTAATGTTTTCGATGTAAGTGTTTCTTTATAGTTATTGTAAAATCTAACTATTATTTTTATTTTGTTCTCTTTTTATAGTTAGTGTTCAATTTGGATCCAGACTGGAAGAAAATTTGTTTAAGTTCAGCAAATACTAAATGGCGTCAATGGAAATCAAACCTATATCAAAAACATATTGTTGGAAAAGAAGATAACCCTAAGCAGTTATATAATCCACCACCAGGCAAGGGTATCAAACCGGACGATCAAAAAGATTTTGTTATTAGTCGCATTTCTGAGCTCTAGCTAAGGTAAGAGTTTTTTTTTGTTAATTGTTTTGAATAAAGATTTTTTTAATAATCAATATCTTTACTGAAAAAAAAATCGAGAACTAAAGGATCTGAGAGATAAAAAAATATATCCCCATCGTATCGCAAAGGATATGCTGGACTATGAGAAGAAATGGTAAATTTATTTTAAAATTTTCAATACCTTTATTGTTAAATTATATTTAACTTACTAACTATTACTAATAACAGTCGGGGAAAAATGAATTAACATAAATTGAAGAGATTGATAGAGCTCTCTTACGGATGCGAGCACGAGCTAATAAAAACGGAGAGTTCGAAGGTGAACTGATGACTGAGAGTGTTGCAAAAATTGTAAGTATCAATAAAAAATTTGAATAAATATCCTTGTTTTTACATAATTAATCATTGTGGCTTTATATGATGAATATATACAGCAGAAGGCTGAGGGCACCTTTTCGAGCACTTATGACACATAAAACATATTATCTCATGCTCTAGGCAAGCCTGAAAGTTCAGGATGTATTAAGGGTGTGGGACGTTATGTCACCCCCTCTAGTTATCACAACATCCGTTGTGAATCTGCAAAAGACCATGAGTTTCTAATGATAAAACAAGAGATGGCAATGATGAAAGAACAAATGAAAATGGTGATACAGATGATAGAAAAATGGTCAACGAATGCTGAAAAGGTAGTTGTTCGGTGAAGAACGAAGTTGTAGAAGTTTTAGGCAACGATGAAGTAGAAACTATTCCAAAAAAGGTATATATAATAGTTAAGTATTATATCTACTTATAATAGATAAAGTAATTTGATGCATGTGTGAATTTCCAGGCACTTGTATAATGTTACTGTGGATATGAAGATTACATATAATATCAGATTTTTGGATCCCTATTATGTCGAATTCGACAAAAGGAATGATAATTTGGAAGAAAAGTCCAAAATTGTAGCCCAAAGATTATTTGAAATATTAGAAATTCAACTTCTTTTTGTGCCATGCAATGTCGGGTACGTGATTGCTTTAATTGCTTAATAATTTTATGATTATTATAGTTGGTGAGAACTAATTCAAATTTTTTTTTTTACTTTAAAACTAGCTTCCATTGGATCCTATTAGTCGTTGTCGCACGAGACGAGAAGGTGTATGTGATGGATCCTCTGCAAAATGCACTTCATTTTGCTGAGTGGAAAAAATTTATGGACAAGTAAGTTATAAATTAAATTAAAGACGAAGTAGACAAATATATTTGTATTGACTTTTTAATTTGAATATAATGTTAGGGATCTGAAAATATTCAATACTTCAATGGGAAAAAGAAGCTCACGCATTTCTTGGGAAGTCGTCAAGGTATGTGTTTCTCACTTAATAATTTCAAAGTTTTATATTAACCCATTAACTGTCTATTAAACTATACGATGATACAGTGTCAACAGCAACCCGATGCTCAACAATGTGGCTATTATGTCAGTCGATATTTGAAGGACATCAATGATGGTATTCGTGATTCTCTTCCGTTGACAGATATGGTAATTTAAATATATCAATTTATTACAAAATTTTGATTTCAGTTCTAACTCATTAGCTTATTAATTTATTGCAACTATTTATTGTGTTTGTGCTACTATTTTTAATAGTTTAATGCAGAAATGTATAGCACACATGAAATCAATGAAGTTTGTACAAAATGGCGTGAAATTGTTGAGACTTATATGAGATCAGGTATGTTGGTCTGCTTGATTACTCAGATATGACAATATGAAAGATGACTTATCTTTGAAATTGATAACTAAAGTATTTACTTCTTTTGTGTTCATATTTATTTCATTTATATATAGTTGTATTGTATTTGTATGATATTTCAAACTTGAATTTGGTCAACTTGATTAATCAGATGGGGTATGGGGTTATGTTATCGTTATTATGTGACAATGTTGTTTGTTGTTTTAATCATTTTAAGATGTTATTATGCTTTTTGATTTTCATTGAGATATTTGAATTATATAAATGTGGTTTGTTGATTTTTAGGTTGAACCATTTTAAACTGTTATGCTGCCCGATTTTTTTAATGATATATATCTACTTATGTTACTATGTGAATTAGTAATGGTTGTTGATTTCATGTTTGTGGTTCTCGTGTTCTTATTGGTTTAGGATTCTAATTTCAATGTGTTGTGCTATATTAGTAATGACTTCTTGATTTCATGCAGTACCTTTTCAGAATGTCTGACCAGCAAACTCTGGACCACAGATCGATTTGAGGCATATCTAAAGAAGATTTATGATGTACTTAGATTACTTTGTATAGCTGTAGTTAGTTTTAATACTACATTATTACAAAACATATGTAATTTTGAGAATTAATTTAATTGTGAGAATTATTAAAATTTCATTTTCGATTGTTATTGTTTGTGCATGGGTACTATATTTAAATTATTTTATCATTTTTACATTATTTTCAAAATTAATCAAAAAAAATATAAAAAACAAAAAAAGACGACGCGGAGATTTACATCGTCTATATGTCAATAGAAGATGCGGATCTCCGTGTCATCTATTAACATATAGACGACGCGAAGATCTGCGTTGTCTATTGACATATAGACGACGCAAATCGCCGCGTTGTCTATTAGCGTCCACCAATACACTACACTTAAATAGACAACGTGGAAATTTTGAATAGACTACGCGATTTCCGCGTTGTCTATTAGCTTTTTTGGTGTAGTGGCGGCATTCACCAGCTAGCAATTGATGGTTCACTTATTTGTAATTTTCAGCTTGGTGTTTTCAGACTGCGCGCCTGAAGAGAGGACGTAGGATAGTTTTTTCCAAACCTCAATAAAATTTCGTATTATTTACTACTTTCTTTAAATTCCACACTAGATTTTAAATCCAACACCTAAAGTGTTGGAGTATATTACTGAAATCGGCTAAGTGATATATTCGACTAGTAAAACAACAACATTTATAGATCCTGAGCTGGTGCAAGAATCAATAGCTCGGAGGACTCAACATTGAAAATTTTCCACTACATACATATCTAATTCTGATCTCGATATCAACATTACCTTTTTCACTTAAATATATATTTTATCTTTTATATATAATTAATATAGGTAAGTAAAACTAAAATGAGTGAAGTTAACACAAAATCATAAATATAAAATAAAAAATCTATTTTTAAAATTTCCAACGTAAATTCCATAATAAAATATTACACTTGTATTTTTTATTTTAACAAATAAAACAAAATTTACATTTTTTGAAAATTGATGAAGAAGTTACATTTTAGTAGAGAGTAATTCAAATTTAATTTTGTTGAACGTCTTATTCCTATGCATTATATAATTTATACGTTGGTAAATAAAACAAAATAAAAAATAATAATTTATGTTGGTGTGAGTATTTAAGGGAAAGTGGCATTCTTACAAATTTTTTGCTTTCTATAATATATATAAATCATTTATTTTTAAATGGAGTTACAATATTAAATTAAGGTTATAAAACTTTAACATTAATTCTCTCATTCATTCAGATATAAGAAGTACTATTGAACTATATCACCTTTAAATATACATTTTGCTTTAGTGTTGGAGAGCTAGTAAAGTTGTTACAATATAAACTACTTAACTAGTAATATATTCGTGCGTTGCACATAATTATTATATATAAGTATTGTTAAATAATATAAATATGTCAAAAATTTATTTATTTTAGTAAGACAATGTATATCACAAAATAAATGTAAAAACTATATATAATAGTTGTGTATATAAGTGGTTAATAAAAATTTTAATTTGGTGCGCAAGTAGTTATTGCTTCAGTTTAGGGTGCAAAAATTTATAACTTCAATCAAACATACATGTTTATGTCCAATGAATCATGAATTGAAAAAGGATTAAAAGCACTTAATTCTAATTTATAAAAAAATAGTGCTTAATAAATCAAATGGATGTTTACACCATTAATTTCTAGTGACTTTCTTGTACACTGTATGTTGAGTAGATATATCTTTGGTGTCATTATATTCACAAAGTAAAATTTTGAAACCACTAGGACACATTGTGCGTGAAACAACAACATATAATTGTCCATGACACAAAACAAGATTATTAAAAAAATGCCAACTTGTTTTATTGATTGTCATGGCATAAGAAATTATCTGTGGGATTGTTTTCATTGAAATTTGAACGGCAAACTTGGATCTGATGGTGTCAGCGACAATCTTGAAATCAAAATTTTATTCCCTGCATCATGACTTGTGAGAACTTCTGTTTCGAGCTCATGATTGCCAAGTCCTATAATAACCAAATCTAGTATCGGTGCACAAACCATTTGCATGATCTATATTTCGCAACCACATAACTAGAGTTCCGACTTTTATATACAGATTATGATTCGACACTACAAAACACTTGATAGTATGTAGGAACTCTGGAGTGTGTATAAATGATAATATAGATCAATTAGAATCAGATGTGGATGTACTATCCGACTTTAAAAAAGAATGACCTCATTCTTCGTTAAGTGAAATCATATATTTCGTTAATTGTTTCTACAACTGCCAGTTTTGGTGCCAAAATCACTCTTTCTTCTAAATAAGTCTTAGTGCTAAAATTGTGTTTTATTGACTCATATACATGATCTAGAATTGCTGCAATAGGATTACCAGAATATCTTAACAATATGTCGTCACGAAGATGAATCATTCTTTCTCTATCATTAGCGTATCCATTTACGCTATCTACTATATTTGCAAACAAAGCACGCTAAGGGTTTTGAACAATTTAAAAGTACTTTGTCAATAATGAAGTTGAAATAACATAGAAGTTGTTTGAGTTCTACACAGATGATGAATTAAAATGGCGGTAGCGATTTGAGTGGGATAACTTAATAAACTTTAATTATGCTTCATCAAATTCTAAGTGGATAATATATCTTTACATGAATGATAGTTGAAGCATAATGAGATCAAAATGAATTATTCATTAACACGCGTGGAGAGCAATAAGACATGTACATGCTCGAAAGAGGAGAATCAAATAGATTCAAATAATGACCTCCACACGGGTCTTACGCTAAGTACAAACTGGAACGATAAATACAAGTTTGCAACGAAAGAAACCAATTGGGTCTATGTATGAAGATATAGCCCGCAGCTCATGTACCAGAAGAATAACGAAGACCACAAATAGCATGCTAGGTAAATATTCAACTTCATAGGGAATCTAAACAACAATACAAATAAAAGTAAATCATTCGACTCAACTCAATCAATGCATGGAAGGGATTTCAAATGAGACATGCCTCAAAGTAATAATTAATAATGTCAACATATAACAAAATCTCGAAACAACTTTACATTTTCAATAAGACCACACAACTATCTTCACAACCATCCCCTTTGCCACAACGCCACCGCCACCTCGTCACCTATTACCAGCATGTAGGGAAAAACACACACAGGGGCTGAGAACTCCCGCGTACCCAATGCTCACAGTGTCCCGAAAATAGATTACATATATATATTATGGAATGCACCGTATCACACATGCAAAAAATAAGGGTTTTATTGAAAAGAACTTGGGAATGCACAAAACGTTTTACCTCACAAGGGCATTCCCACTTATTTATGGCACCAACACAATCGTCATCCCAACAATTTCATCATATCATCATATAATTCACATGAGGGTAAGATTGGAGTGGCCACTCGCCATCCACAAGGTAAGGAAATCAGAGTCCTTACCTGACCGGTAGTCTTATTACTATCCGGGCTAATGCGTTAGACTTACAATACCACGGAGATAGCTAATCCCCAATCCAACACATCTCCAATATCATTCATAATCACCACCAACCTCAACCACATCAATATTAATTGCAAAGGTGCCAAAACATTTATACGGTGCTCCATAGTTTAAAAACAAAACACATTAATTTTATTTTGAAAACATTCGCAAAAACCCATTTTTTTAGGATAAATTAGTGCCCACCTTAATTTTGAAGGAGTGTTCGGTTCACTTGGTTCTCCTAGGTGATGCTTCCTTTTGTCAGTCACCAATACCAAGATTGTTTAACATTTAATTACTAGGTGTGTTTATTTTACTTTGAAACATGTCATACATGTATAATCAACTAATAAAATTCATTTAGCATGCTTCATTCATAAACTCATATTATTAACATTTAATTTTATTCATTAATAAAAACATGCTTGCATAATTATCATTTAGTTTAACATGCTCAACTATTTAAGTATTCTTAAACATCATACATATTTCCTGAGTTTCTTTTGATTAATTATGCTCATGCATTCATTTACAATTTCTACCCAGTGATGCGAAAATGGTAATTTGAAATCATGTCAATGCTCTAGTTCTAAAAATAAATGAGTGGCTACTTAATAATGCAATACGTTTTAAAAATATTCCTAAGTTAAGGAGACATGTTTATTAGACTTAGGAAAATCATATTATAGCAAGTAAGTGACTCTATGATAAGTGACTCTATGTTTTTTGACTTAGTGGAATTCCTTAGTCATCTATC
>JAPKLW010001775.1:96792-127942 GCA_026898455.1 Plectranthus barbatus | reverse complement strand
CAAGGGTTGAGAACCAGCTCTTCGGTCCTCGCTTAGCTCGATCTTTTGTAGATTTGAGCTCCCCTTCTTGAGTAGCTTCCAAATCTTCGAACTCCAGCCCGATTAGAGGTGGTGGTCGATTTCAATGTGTCTTGAATGAGAGGGCTTTTGGTACCAATAGATAGAGTAAGGTGAGGGGATTCCAAATATGCAATCAATGAAGGGTTTTGGGCGTTTTGGTGAAGGAAGGAGGTAGAGAGAAGGGGCTGCAAGTAAAGGGTCCTTCATTGGTGTTTTGGGTGCGTTGGAGAAGAAAGAATCGATGGGGAGAGGGGAGGGTCGACGGGTTTGGAAGGGGAGTGATGGAATTTTGTGTAGGAAAAAAGAAATAGGGTATTTATGTTTAATTAATTAGATAATAACTTAAATACCCCAACTTAAATCCATAACATTCTTTATAATTATACGAAGATGGTAATTTTCCCTTCTTTCCTCTTTATTTTAATTATACACTTTTTTTTTATGTATTTCCTTCTTTGGGTTATAAACCCTAATTTAATTAAATCATTCCATTCCACAATAATCAATTCAATTTAAAATAATTTTGAGTCCAAATAATCATGAGGACAAAAATAACAATATTGGAGCAAAGAAATTCATTCCGGTATTTCCCATCGGAATTAATTCATCGATGATTGGTTGCAAACAATCTCAAACATATATATATTCCCATAATTCTTCCCAAATAAATAATTACCAAAATTGAGAATTTGAATCCCAATATAATATTTAAATAACTAAACGATTGGAAAATAGTGAGAAGACTATTTAATTTTCTTCTCGATAAATCATTTGTAACCGCATGCGATTTAATTAATAATCGGAAGAGAAATCCTAATGTCTCACTTGAGATAATAGTAATTAATTAAATAGGATATCTCCTCTTCTCTTAGTTATCAAGATTTTATTCCTGCTAAAAAGGGTCGGATTTATGCGGGGCATTGCATCCTACCCGCCTTACAAAAATTTTCGTCCTCGAAAATTGAAAGCTATTGCAGGAATAGTTCCGACTTTTACTTCATTGTACTGTTCTTCAAGCTTCTGAGCGAATCCTTTATTTGGTGTTATCGCGTCACGTTCGGTGTTGGTATTTCTTTCGTACGTTTTTTCACAAGTTTTCTATGAGGAGTTGTTTTAGGCTCTCCGTCATGGTATAACGTAGGTCTTGTGCTATTATTTGGCGTTATCTATTGTATTTAACATCATACGCAAACCCTGCGAGATCGAGGTTGATTAAATTCACTACACTCCTCACACATACGTGGCGACTAAGTTCACCGATGATATGGACCATCCTCTTTGACTATCTCGGATAGTCCTCAAGGTTTCAGTTCTTAACTTCTCAAGTGTGATTCATTTGCAGAGTTCTATACACTACTCATGGTTGAGTGTTGGTTCATAATTTCTATCGGCTTCGTGCCTCCTCTATCTCCGGTGGATTACCGAGTCACTTCGGTTTATGTTCTTCACCATTCCAGGGTCGGGTGTATTTCTTTACTCGACTCTTTTCTTGAGATGGTGGTCCACATTTCTTCCTTAGTGGCATTTTAGATTGTACTATACTTTCAATTGTCTAGTAAGTAATACCTCAAAGTTTTCTGATGAACATCTATTCCCGGTTTATCCTCATTCTAGCACTATGGCTCTAATGTATTATCTAGGACTGGCATCGTTCATTCCATCGTGTTCATCCTATTGTGAACAACCAGTAGTCGTGCTATATTTGAATTTTTCTCATATTTTCTTTTGTGCTTGGTCTGAGTTTGGCGCTCAACTTAGAGCTCTTACCCAAAATATCGCGACTCGATGTTCCGCATATGAGGTTATCTTGGCACCTGGACTTGTGGGTTATGGGTCCTTCGTGCTTTCGCTGCGCAACGAGATAGTACTTTTTCAATTCTCTCAAAATGGAATCTATTCCAAAACTCATTTCGGTACTCTTACTAGAAGTAACAAGGTTTAGATTCCCGCGTATTGAGCCTCTTTCGTGTATGGTTCTGTGCCAATTCCTTGGTTCTATAGACACTCTTTGCACTAGCGAGCGTTTACACTTTTCATCCTTTCGCTACGGTTTCTCAAATGTTGGCATTCTCCCTTTAAGACTTGGGAGGTTCATTTAGGGATCTCTGGTCATGTATTTCGATTGTTGATTGGTATGTCTCGACAACCGTGGTCGCATTGTGTCGTAGTGGCATTTTCTCTTGCCAACAAAATAATCCGTTCCTTACGCGTTCGTTCACATTCCTTTGTGTATTTCTCTACTAGGAGGATCATTTGATGTATGGGTACATCTTTGTACCTGCACAATAAGTATCATACCATGCGTGTATATATGTATTTGGTTCCTGCATGATTTCTCATTCCCGCAATCCTACTCAGGTATAAGGTCACTTTCTTCTGAAGTAATACATTTGGAACAGTTTCCTTTATGGTTCTTCCCTTTTCCTAGGCGGCCTCTCATTCATATCATGCTGAATAGTTCATCTTTCGATTATAAGCCCATATCCCCTTCTATCTTGTTCCGGGAATCTCTGCCATGGTGGTTAATTGTCCACTTCTTGTTGTTTTTGTCTTGTGAGAATTTGAGTTTAGTTTTTCATCAATTCCTTTATTGGTTCTTCTATTCCATCATCCGACTGTGCGGAAAAAATGTTTTCACACTTGGCATGTTCGCGATGTTGTTCGCTTTTCCTATTGCAATCTGATGGTTAAACCGAATTCTTTGGCTAGCTCATGTCACCTTTCGTGCTCACTATCTGGTCCTTTAGCTTGGTGAGGTACCTTAGATATCCGTGGCCAACTTGATCTTGTACTTTTGCACTTGCACAAACGGTGTCTCCATATTTTTGGTGCGTGCACTATGGCGGCATGTTCTAAATCACGTATTGGGTAATTAACACATGCGGCTTCAGTTATTGAGCGGAGTATACTATTGTTTCCTCATTCGCATTAATACATGTCTTACTCCCTTTCTTTTGCTCCTGAATTTCCCATTCAGGGATAAACTTAGCTTTGGATCAATTTCGAGAATACTCCCACTCTTTGAAGTTGGCCGATTAAATCATCTATTCCTGGCGATGAATACTTGCTTCTTAACGTTAATTCATTTTGTTACTTATGATCGGCGTTCATAATAGTAAATCTTCCTTTGAATCGACTGAGGTAAGCCTATCTATCTTTCTTCATAATCTCTTCATTACATCTGATGTGAGGGCAACGAGTGTTCGTCTTTTCCTGTTGAAACCATGTGAGTTTACGAGCTTTTCAGCGTAACTAATATTCATTATTGTTTTTCCTCGCATTCTTTTGTGATTTGATGTCGAGTCATTTAGTGTATTCCTAAAATAATATTGGTAGTTGTCGGCTTCATAACATCTAGACGTTCGAGTATCGTAATATCAATGTCACGTTTGACTTAAAATTCTAAGTAGTCAATGATTCAAACGTGTTGTTCTCCTCGACGGTAGCATAGCATTCATCACGTTGTCTGTGGTTTTGCTTCTCGGATCTTAGGTGGTTCTATGCATCCTGTATAGATTATTGATATGTTCTCCGACGAAGATCGATATACCGGCAGGCGTATGATAAGATCCTCGAGATTTCTTTCCTCTTTGACTCCTAGATCTGACAAAGTATTCTTCCTTGGTGGTTGGCTTAGCTATAGTGATTGACGAGTCAGATTCCTAACGTGGTTCTAGTGGGTGCGTTCCTATTTGGTAGGGTGGTCTATGCTATCATATTCCTATCGTGTTTCTTCAACGATGTTGAGGTTACACGCACGTGATTGTATGAAAATTTTCCCTTTGTTTTGGATCGTGATGGCGAGGGGTTTTTTTCTTCTGGCGGTGATCGTAAGCGTCGTTCTTCATGTGGGGTTCTTCTCTCTGATGGTCTCTTGTACGATGGTGGTGGTTTGTGGCAACACGCGTGGCATCCTTCGAAGTCGTTGGTCCTTTGAAGAGAACAATCGATCATCTTGTGGCAGATTCCTGTGTGATCGCTGGTCCGGCTTGCTATCACGGTGTTGATTCTCGTTCGCTCCTTCGTTCATTGCTCGTATCGTGGCTGCTAATCGGCGATTGCTTGGGGACTCGTATTTATATGTGACGTTGTTTTAATAGTGGATATCTTCTTTCGCATTCGATCTTGTATACTTCGCCCACCTAGATAGGTTAGAACGGTTGAGTTTCTCATATTCATGCAATTAAATCTCCTTCGTTCCTCGATATTGAGGTCAATTTGCTTACTCAAAATTTTCTATAATACGGCTCATACATATGCGTACTAATCGAGCTAAATAATTCACGTTACTTTTCCTCGTCTTAAAATTTATAATATTTCCTCATTTTATTTGTACACTATCTAATGATTAATTCTCATTAATATATAATAGCCCGATTTATCACGTAGCACATGCACTCGTTTCTCCAATAATTTCATATTTCAAATCAAATTGAGTTTAAATTTCAACCTGCTGTTAACAATACAATTGCCCATGGATTTCACCAACGATATTCCATCTTATAAATTTGTTTAATATGACTTTTGGTCACACAATCATATCGCATCATGAAGGCACACATCACCTCCAAATATTTATAATATTTTTTATTTACTTTGATACACTATCTTATTAATAGTTCCTACTATTCGTCGTAGGCATTTATTACTTGTCAATAACTCTTATGTCGTTATTGTAGTATGTCGAACGTATTTATGTACGGGAAGATTGCACGAGCTGGAGAACTTTCGAAAATAATCAACTAGGATTCGCTACGTCATCTCGTATGGTTCTAAGGTTACAAGTTTCCAATCTTATCATGATATACACTTTATTTAATTCATGCTCGTTGGTTGAAATCGGAGTTATAAAATCTCGACACTGCTTTGATTTTGTTTGCCGATTAACGTACTATGCACTGATCGATCTAGTCATTTCAAATGAGGTATAATGCATCAAGTAAGTAGAGGGTTCATAAATTTTAATCCTTGCATCTGCAGGTCATGTCGATTGCTACATCGTGCATTGGTCAGAATACTTTCGTGTTGACCGAAGTTGATTACATTGGATCGGTATAGGCGCTTTACAACTTGCTTCCTTGAGTCTTTACTCTACATTGTTTGAATATAGAGCAATAGTCAAATTAGTTATGTCATTCGATATTTTCATAGATCAATCGAAGTACATGCATTGATGGAGATTTCTCACGTCGATCAAGATAACGGTCACACTGACACGCTTCAGAAGTTTTACTGTGTGTTGATCGAGGTTGCCAACATGAGCCATAATAAAATCACACCTTGAAATGAATTTTGTGTCGGTCGAAGTAAGTGGCATCGAGCTATGTTATCCTTATCGATCAATATTCCTTGGCGTCAACCAAAACATAAACCACAATAGCTCCATCCATTTCTATACTAAGTTTTTGATATTAATCCGGAAAATATCATTCTCATTAACAATCCTAGCTTGAGTACTAGGCTTAGGCAGATGGATTATAAGTTGGTCACAACCAATCACGAGAGGATTCTCTCTACAAGGCACGAATAAGACAAATTTTTGAACAATCTGGCCGAGACGCGGTCGTATTTCCAGCCCGTGGCTTGACCTTGGTAATTGGCCTTGTTTTTGGCTCTTTGTCGCCGCCCGCGGTGCCCGACCGTGGCATAACCGTGGCAATTTGCCTTGTTTCGGCCTCTCTGTCGTCGCACGCAGCACTGGATGGCTATGGCTTGTCTTCTTAGTCTCAACACCTTCTGCACCTCGTTCCTCTTACTCCTTTCATCCTAACTCAATTAGTTGGGGGATCATCAGGTATGGGAAGATATTTCACTATGACCCATGTAATTCTAAACACGAGAGATGAGTAAAATAACCACTCCGGTATAATCAAAATCATCAATCAACATCCCCAAGTTAAGGGTGCAGTGCCGTAGTTGAGTTGGCACTTTCAGCCCTTCTGGGGTCCCTTGCTTGGTACACTGCCCTTCTTGGCATCTTTGTAACCCTTGGGGGTGGTTTTCCGTGAATTCCTTCTGTAATGAAGGTGACTACATTCTCCTTGTAGTCTTGTGGCAGTTTGGGACCTTTGCCATATGGACCCGGCGGTGGCATTCCGAATTGCACATCTCGTAAATATATCTCATCCATCCAAGCGACGGCCCTAGCCTCCACCAAATTTTCTTTCACATTAACCCTTAGGTAGTTGCTTGTTCGATCCCATGCCCATGCTTGCCAATTGTTGGGTAGGAGCTCCATTAGTATTAGGATAGCTTGGGCATCATTGATTCCATACCTCTTCACATGAACCCAATCGTCGTGATAAAACACTATCATGGAGTTTACATCCGTGGCTACCGTATATTTTGAATGGAAGAATTCCTTCAGTGCGTTCTGCCTTTCTTCCTCTTCAAGTATTCGCTCCTTTAGAGGTTCCTAAACATGGCTGTAATGAAAAGATTTTTCTTCAAGGTTAGTTCATCGCTTAATATAACAAGTAAATAATATTATTATGCAAAATAAATAAGGTAAGGGTGTTTCACCCGATGTAATGGTTTCCATTACAATTGTAGCTATACATTATGGTTTTTCGTTCGACAAGTTCAAGAAATTCTTTTGTGTTATAGCCTACTTATTAATTTATTCCTATGGTTATCCAATATCTACCCATAATAGTACTATCCTTACCGTTATCTATCACTACTCAATAATCATCAATCCATCAAAATTTTAAAGTATCAACTAATCAGCATAACATATTTTCACATGCATTTCACATATTCTCATATATGTTCCCATTTAGATTTTTCACATCTCATTATGCATAATACTATTTCAAGTAATTCAATCAATACTTACATGCAATGCTTATTATCACTTTCCCTACTTCTCATTTCATTTCACATATTACGCTCATCTATCTCATTGAGCTCAATTAATCATTTTCATGACTTCATTCATTTAATTTTGCATCATCATGCTTCACAATTCATAACATATCTCATGCTTTTCATAATTTCTCATCATCTACTAATCAATATCCGGATATCATGCCTCGTGGGCTATCACAATCATCATGCTTTATCTCATACATTGAATTTCTCTTCACATGGTTTCATACTTTCTCATGCTATACATTATGCTTCGTAATAATCATATGATTTATTGTATGCTCTCAATAAATTTTTAAAGTTCAACATTTCCGAGAGCGTACCTTCGTAACGGTGACGGTGTGGGGTGTTGTGGGGGATGTCAGACTTATCATAACCAATATTCCAAGTATTCATAGAAGAAAGTTCAAGAAGCCAAATAGTTCAAATATAGCATTACTGGTAGCACAAAGCAAACCTCGAATGCATTTAATAATTTATTTCAAATAGGCATGCTAGTATTTAAAATGAAAGAATTGGGATTCCAAAAGGTATTAGGAACGATTCCAAATAAATACTTGTTTTGAATTTCGACCCACTAAGATTTCAAATGAAGGATCCCATTTACAAAAGATTAAGCATGCTTTCAAATAATAGCATGATTTGGAAACTAGACATGACATTGAAGCAACAATTTCACCACGGAATACCAAATAGGTTCGAATGGACAAGTGATCGCATACTTGGTCGAAGAAGATAAGTTTCAAATGAGGTGTAACAATAAACAGGGTTCAATTCACATGATGGATCAAGGAAACATGTTAGTAAGCAAAAGAGTTAAGCAAATACGATTTATAAATAGATATGCTTACTTTGGGGAGTCAAATCAACAACAAATGATGATAAGGTATACTCAAGTATGATTGGGAAAAGAGGATACTATTCGGTAATTATGAGAAACTATTCGGTAATTATGAACAATTGAAGAATGTTAATTACACATGCTCAATCAAAAGAGGATGAATTACAACAAAAAGATGCAATACAACTGTGCATGCTTAAATGAGAAATTAAATTGATAATCAAGAGATAAAGGTAGAGGAATAATTATACATGCTTGATAAAAGAAGACGATTTACAACAAGGAGGATGTGTTACAATTATGCACACTTTGAATGAAAGGAGGTATGCTAGCAATAAAGAACAAATAAAGAGGGGATACAAATATGCATGCTTGTCTTTCGCAATCATTCCATGTAGAGAACAATGGTCAAGGAAACTTGAAATAGCAATAGGCATGCTTGTTCATGAATGACAAGTATACAATCAAGAAATAGAATCAGGGTCAAGACAAATGAGCATGCTTGGTTCAACAATTTATTCCAAGAAGAAGGCAAGTAACAAATAAGCATGCAATAGCAAGTAGACATGCAAGCAAATTGGAAACCTCGAGTACGATGAGGTTTTGGTACGGAGCCATTAAACCACGCTCTAATACCACCTTCTGTCGCGCCCCAAATTTGGGTCTATGCGACAGTCCCACGTGCGAACAATGCATGCTAAGGGTTTTGAAAATTTTTAAAGTAATTTGTCATTATGAAGTTGAAATAACTTAGAAGTTGTTAAAGTTCAACATAGATTATGAATTAAAATGGCGGAAGCGATTTGAGTGGGATAACTTAATAAACTTTAATTATGCTTCATCAAATTCGAAGTGAATAATTTATCTTAACATGAATGATAGTTGAAGCATAATGAGATCCAAATGAAATATTCATTAACACGCGTGGAGAGCAATAAGACATGTACATGCTCGAAAGAGGATAATCAAATTGATTCAAATAATGACCTCCACGCGGGTCTTACGCCAAGTACAACTTGGAAAAATAAATACAAGTTTGCAAAGAAAGAAACCAATTCGGTCTATGTATGAAGACATAGCCCGCAGCTCATGTACCGGAATAATAATGAAGACCACGAATAGCACGATAGGTAAATATTCAACTTGATATGGAATCCAAAGAACAATACAAATAAAAGTAAATCATTCGACTCAACTCAATCAATGCTTGGAAGGGATTTCAAATGAGACATGCCACAAAGTAATAATTAAGAATGTCAACATATAACAAAGTCTCGAAACAACTTTAAATTTTAAATAAGACCACACAACTATCTCCACAACCATCCCCTTTGCCACAACGCCACCGCCACCTCGTCACCTGTTACCTGCATGTGGGGTAAAACACACACAGGGGCTGAGTACTCCGCATACCCAGAGTTCACGGGGTCCCGAAAATAGATTATATATATATTATGGAATGCACCGTATCACACATTCATAACACAAGGGTTTTATTGAAAAGAACTTGTGAATGCACAAACCGTTTAACCTCACAAGGGCATGCCCACTCATTTTATGGCACAAACACAATCGTCAACCCAACAATCACATCACCAACAGTTTCATCATATCATCATATAATTGACATAAGGGTAAGATGGGAGTGGCCACTCGCCATCCACCCGGTAAGGGAATCAGAGTCCTTGCCTGACAGGTAGTCTTATTACTATCCAGGCTAAAACATTAGATTTACAATACCACGGGGGTAGCTAATCCCCGATCCAACACAACTCCAATATCATTCATAATCACCACCAACCACAACCACATCAATTTTTAATTGCAAAGGTGCCAAAAAATTTATACAGTGTTCCATAGTTTAAAAACAAAACACATTTATTTTATTTTGAAAACATTTGCAAAAACCCATTTTTGTAGGATAAAGTACTGCCCACCTTAATTTTGAAGGAGTGTTTGGTTCACTTGGTTCTCCAAGGGATGCTCCCTTTTGTCAGTCACCAATACCAAGATTGTTTAACGTTTAATTACTAAGTGTGTTGATTTTACTTTGAAACATGTCATACAAGTATAATCAACTAAACAAATTCATTTAGCATGCTTCATTCATAAACTCATATTATTAACATTTAATTTTATTCATTAATAAAAACATGCTTGCATAATTATCATTTAGTTTAACATGCTCAACTATTTAAGTATTCTCAAACATCATACATATTTCCTGAATTTCCTTTGATTAATTATGCTCATGTGTTCATTTACAATTTCTATCTAGTGATACAAAAATGTTAATTTGAAATCATGTCAATGCCCTAGTTCTAAAAATAAATGAGTTAATGCAATACGTTTTAAAAACATTCCTAAGTTAAGGAGACATGTTTATTGGACTTAGGAAAAACATATTATAGCAAGTAAGTGACTCTATGATTTTTGACTTAATGGAATTCTCTAGTCATCTAGAATGTAGTGTTGTTTTAAAAAAGGATGCCAAATTCAACTTATAACGAATTTGGGCATGAAAATTAATATACAAATACTAGATGTCATAATAGACATGCTCTATATGACCGTTTTAAAAAATCATTTTTCGTTTAAAAGTTACGGGTAGAGGGAGATTGGATTCCCTGAGCATTTTAGCTATAGGTCTGAAAACAGGGTGCAACTATAAAAATTTATTGTGACTAAAATAAACAGGCTAATGACTTGAATATTTATATGAGGACTCTATAATTTTTCCAAAACCTATAAATAAATGTTAATAATTTTCTAAGAAGTGTAAATGCAGTTTCAAAAACCATTTTCAAAATGCGACACAGAATGACACATAAATTTAGAGAGTGCATAAGTTTCTGACCATTTAACATTTTAATATGAAGCCAAATCTAAAACCTTTATTACATTTTTAAATAAAACATATTTAAATTTTGGCTTAATTGGAAATCATTTGACAGACCTAAAACAAAATGGGAAACAGGGGTGCTTTTCTACAAATTTTTCTAAATATCAGATTTTACCAAAACCAAATCGTGTCTTCCCCTATTCTTCATTTATTCCTCGGTTTAGATACAGGGATGAAAATTTGCATAAATAATCAACACAATATCTAGAAATTTTATATATTCATTAGAAATATTTTTACAAGGGTTATGCATTTTTCCTAAGTACCTAAATCAATTCTGCCACATATTTGTCACACAAAAATGCAGGGGACATATCTCACAAACAACACAACGTTTTTAAGAAATTCCAAATCCTACATCTTGCTAAATAAATGTAGTATTACATAAGTTTAGTTTTAGGGCATTACAAGGTCGTTTGATACATCTGCCGAACACGAACAGACACGGCAGGGCAGGGCAGGGCATGATTTCCAGATTTCGCATACTTCATCCCAAATACTAATGTTCATTTTTAATCATCCTTTACACTCATGAACACAAAAATAAGACCCCAACATGCTTTGGTAATCATAACATAATCATGTGTATAAATATATCTCAACCTAGATCAATCTTTTAAAGTCTTAATCAAGCTCTAGCACTACCAAACATACTCATATATCAATACCATCGAATATTTGCCAAATTTTAACCAAATGCCTTCAAATTTGAAAGGGGGCTTCTTGATCTTACATGCAAGCTCGCAAACAACTTAAAGACACTAAATGAAAGATAGGAAAAGGGTTTACTTGAAGAGGAAAATTTCAGATTTTGGCAAGGGTTGAGAATCGGCTCTTCGGTCCTCGCTTAGCTCGATCTTTTGTAGATTTGAGTTCCCCTTCTTGCGTAGCTTCCAAATCTTCGAGCTCCAGCCCGATTAGAGGTGGTGGTCGATTTCAATGTGTCCTGAATGAGAGGGCTTTTCGTACAACTAGATAGAGAAAGGTGAAGGGATTCCTACTACGCAATCAGTGAAGGGTTTTGGGCATTTTGGTGAGGGAAGGAGGTAGAGAACAGAGGCTGCAAGTAACGGGTCCTTCAATGGTGTTTTTGGTGTGTGAGAGAAGAAAGAGTCGAAGGGGAGGGGGGAGGGTCGACGGGTTTGGAAGGGGAGTGAGGGAATTTTGTTTAGGAAAAAGAAATAGGGTATTTATGTTTAATTAATTAGATAATGACTTACATACCCCCAACTTAAATCCATAACATTCTTTATAATTATACGAAGGTGGTAATTTTCCCTTCTTTCCTCTTTAGTTTAATTATACACTTTTATTTATGTATTTCCTTCTTTGGGTTATAAATCCCAATTTAATTAAATCATTCCATTCCACAATAATCCATTCAATTTAAAATAATTTTGATTCCAAATATTCATGAGGACAAAAATAACAATATTGGAGACAAGAAATTCATTCCGTTATTTCCCATCGGAATTAATTCATCGATGATTGGTTGCAAACAATCTCACACATATATATATTCCCATAATTCTTCCCAAATAAATAATTACCAAAATTGAGAATTTGAATCCCAATATAATATTTAAATAACTCAACGATTAGAAAATAGTGAGAAGACTATTTAATTTTCTTCTCGATAAATCATTTGTAATTGCATGCGATTTAATTAATAATCGCAAGAGAAATCCTAATGTCTCACTTGAGATAATAGTAATTAATTAAATAAGATATCTCCTCTTGTCTTTGTTATCGAGACTTTATTCTTGCTAAAAAGGTTCGGATTTTTTTGGGCGTTACTCAAACTCCTCTAATTGATTTAATTCATTAACATAATTCACACTTTGAATTCTCATATTCTTGCTCAATCTCAACACTGTGCAATTATCCCAAAGATATGATGAATTAATTGTCGCACTCAATATCTTGTCGACTGCCTTGTGGAATGATATATAGAATTCAATGAAATTCTCAACCTAAAATCACAGTTTTACCACCAAATGTTGAATTGAGACTGTTAGGATTGGTGCCACACATTAAATCATGACAACTTTATTGAAAGATTCAAAGCCGAACTTGTGCATCATAGGATCTTCATCCCATATTATAAGTTTAGCTCTTATAATCAGCTCAGCAAGTGAACTTTCTTGTGAGATGTTGCAAATAGAATCTTCATGGGGATTGATTGGAACCTTAAAGTATGAATGCGTCGTTCATCCTTGAAGTAAAAGTGAAGCAATTTCACAAGAAGCAACATTTATAACAATTTCTCTTTTTGAACGTAGAGCTACAAATAATCTTTTCCAAACAATAGTTTTTCCTGTTCCTCCACACCCATACGCAAAAAAGAATCCTCCTTCATTTGAATATACAACTTTCAAAACTGTATCATGAACACATCGTTGTTCATCTATACACTTGTTTAAGAAATCACGATAATAATCATATTAAGTTTCTTAATTTTATTGCAACTCTTCATATATCATTGAATTACCTGTTGTCCTTTGAAAATATATTTCTACAGAAAATAGGATGCAATCAATGTCACTTAGACTGTTAACGAGACTTTTTAACAATTTTCAATCTCAACTAAAGCATAACCTTTTACCTCAGACTCATCAAGTATTAATTCTGCAATTAAATTTAATAATATCAAAATTAAGAGTAAATATAAATTTTCGTATTGATATATAATATTAAATAATAATTTTTAGCCGAATGTCCAAAAGATAATATTTGATTATAAACAATATAATCATATAGATATGACCAACATTTATCCCAGACCTCTATGGGATTTTGTAACACCCATCGGGAATTTTAATACATTTATCAAAATTTTTGAATTTATATTTGTTATTAGATTTAATCTAAGGCTTTTCGCAATCGATATGACTTGAAAATTTAAATTTTTTATCATTATTCCCTACCATCTTTATTTTAATGATGGAATTCAATTTATTAATCGAGGTCCGATAATTTATGGGTCAACTGGTATTTTTGTATCTGAATAATATTGTTTGATAAATTTTTGTAGACCAATCAGAACATTACGGTCTCGGTAAAAATGACGCCAAGAGATATAGAGATGACGTAAGTTGATGCCAAAGTGATCGATGTAACAAGCGAATGAGAACTACTTTAACTTTTTGACTTTCGGTAATACCAAAATTGCCCTTCCTTCCTTTCTATAAAAGTA
Organism: Plectranthus barbatus; assembly: GCA_026898455.1. Taxonomy (NCBI): domain Eukaryota; kingdom Viridiplantae; phylum Streptophyta; class Magnoliopsida; order Lamiales; family Lamiaceae; genus Plectranthus; species Plectranthus barbatus. Next base: position 114,073 of record JAPKLW010001775.1, on the reverse strand, counting down.
AACTCTATTTTCACTCAAATAAACTTTCCGTTTTACTACAAAGTTTTACGAACCTTTTTCCGGTGAGTCTCCGGCAAAGCTCCGGTGAATTACTACGAAATAAATGTCCAAATTTATGTCCAAATTTAGTACTTTAACATAAAAAGTTAGTACACAAAGTTACTAACATATATTGCAACATAAAATTACTACGAAATAAATTGTCGCAAGTTTATTTCTTAACTTGTGAATGCCTTACCAAACATATAACAATGTGAAAACCAATAACACAAATATGTTAAAGTGGTGCTCAAGTTTAACATAAATGTGTTAGTATTAAAGATATAGAAAAATCTAACACGTAAAAATAGAATGATGTACGCAGTAGATTTAAAATATGTTCTGGGATTTATTGCTAAATCCTAGAGTGTCTCATGGCAAAAGTAATTTTACTAAACTAAAACTGAGTTTTACAAAGGAACCCAAAGCACATAAAATACACAAATTTCATCTACGTTGAATCCTTAGAATAAATTCGACAACAGTACTTATTAACCAATCTAGACGACACCATGCAACACTTCTTCAATTGTTGGATTCACTCTCCGAAGTTCGCCTCTATGCTGGTATGGTGGTATTCGAATAGTATGGTGTAGTAAGGTTGAAGGACTGAAGACTTTGAAGAACTTCTTGTTGGATATGGAATAAATTCAGTTGTTCAGTGTCTTCATTCTTCGTCCTTCCTTTTATTCATCTTTGGAGTGCACGTACGCCAATCCCATGTCCTTGCAGTCGTGGGTTTCCTATCCTTCCACATCCACTTGCTGCTTTGCACAAAATAAAAGCTCCACAATAGCTCACGTGGGTGGTGGTTTTAATCGTGGAGGCACCCCCTTTATTTTACCTAGAAATAATAGTAATAGATAATAATATATGGTTACTATACATAATATTCACGACTCCTAAAAAGTAGGACAGGAAAAGATAAGGAATTAGGGTTGAAATATTCGTCCATAAACAATATAAATCAGTTGTAACCAACTTTTAAACGACAACGAAATATAATATTAACATGGTTGTGTAAGACTATGATGTTAAACATAAAAATGTTTAACATAAAAAATCTCTCACACTATCAATGTCGCGCTTAATGTTATACTTACTGTTTGCAATTCCACACTTCCACTTAGCACAAGTTCATGATTCAGCCATGATAAATAATAACATAATACACTATGGATCTTACAAAGCAAATCAATACGTAGTAAAGATAGTAAATAATAGATCATCCATTGCAAAGAAAAACATTAAATATTAAACCACTAGAGAGGGTCTTAAAGGGATAAAAGAGCTCCCCCATAATATTATCCTTCTGTTATCCTTCCAAACTCCAGCTCATGGTGCAACCGTGACAAATATACGAATAAATTAAAGTGTTCCCTACCTATGGATCAACCATAACATAAACAAATAATATAAAACTGCAAAGGGTAAGCTTAAACATAAAAGTGTCGCACTATTATGTTAAACATAAGAGTAACTCCAACACCTACAATAATATTCTCCCCATCAGCTTATCCTTCCCGTTTCCATTCCAAACCAAAGCATGGAGCAACCATGAAAAACCTAACATGGTATAACCATGATAAAACATGGAGCAACCATGATAAATCTTTAGACATACTAAAAATGGAGACAAAATCAATGGATCAACCATCACAAACTTTAGCATGATAAATCAAAAGATTAAAGAAAATAAAGATTCTCCTATAAAATCTCATGATGTCTCCCCCTGAATGGTAGTTGGAAGGAAAGCTTACAACTTCCACCATTTATTGGATGTGTTGAAGAGAATATCGTTTCATCATCTTGAATGCCACCACTCATTTGAAAGGAAAGATCTTTAACTCAGTAGTCAGCACAGGTTAAAGTTTGTCTAAACAATAGAAGACTCATACCAGTTGTAAGGAATATTGCAAGAAATATTAAAACCCCTTAATCTCAAGTGCATGCATTTTGGTTTTGGTGTATCAAAGCTCAGTAAATCTAGTTTCTAGCAACTTAGAATCATGCCAAATTGTAAAAGTCCCGTATAGGATACATTTATTAGAGTTGTAATAGAACTAGAAGAAAGAATCGAAGAATGCTGAATGAGTCAGCATATATGAAGATTGCTGAAGATGCTAGCAAACATTGAAAGGCTAGCAAATTACATGAAGAATGCTGGAAGCGCATAAAGGAACGCCGAAGGAGTGAAGCATGCACGTTGCTGAATTTCAGCATGAGTGCTGAGATATCAGCAGACTACCAACTGCCAGCAATTGCATGTCGACAATCAACATTCAATACGAAGTCATGAAACAGAAGGATCCAAATCATAAGGATACCCGACGAATCAGAGAGAAGGATAATCAACAGACAAAAGGAAGGTTTCCAACATCAAACTCAAAGATCCGTTCTGACAAAGATGACTAAGATAAGGAGAACGCCAATCAGAGTCAAAGGAGACCTGAAGAGTCTCTATTCCTCACTGGAAAAGAAGGACTGAGATTGGCGAGCAGAAACTCTGTGTCAAATGGATAAGATTCAAACAACCGTTTTAATCTTCACCTATAAATAGGTAATATCGCAAAGGGTTGGAAAGGTTCACGAAAAATCTACAATTGAGAAATTTGAAAGATCAAGATACTCTCATACTCACGCGAACTGACATTCGAGCTTACATTTGATCGAGGCTCTGCACATGCTTTTGAATTTAAAGCTCGAGACCTTTGAAGTTTCGTCTAAGGTTAAATTTGGGACTCTTTCTATCCTTGAAAAAATCTAGCAGTCACCCTGCTCTGCAAGAGTGATTATCACGGGCTATTGCCAAACAAAGGAAAGGTTCTGGGAAGAACTATTAAACTCCCAAGGTCGACTTCCGAGGAGAAGGGAGGTTTGTCCTCACTCTGTGGATTGTGTAAGTGAAGATTGAAGACCAAGGTGCTTGAAGGTGCGTGCTGACCAGACGGAGGAGCTGCTAGACTTGAGAGATCAAGCCTGACCTTGTAACCACTATAAATCCCGTGTTCATTTACTACTTTTATTTAGTTACGTATTGTTTGTTTTGAAACTCAACACATAAAGTGTTGAAGTATAACTTGAAATAAACCTAACAAATACTCAAACTTAAACACATTTGAGAAACACTTGCTAAGTGATGGCCTTAGCAAAATAAGTGCAAGACATTATTAAACATTTTGCTGCAACTATAGATACTCTGATTGGGGACCAACAAGTGGTATCAGAGTTGTTGGTCTTTATGGACTAGCTACTTCTGAGTCGCTTAGGACCCGATTCATTTTTCCTTGCATATTTCTTGTGTTTCTATGTTAAGCTCAGGATAAAGACAATGGCGAACAACGCAAAGTTTGGAACGTTCTCTTCGGAAACAAACACCACTAGGAAAAAGAGGTCGCTCATCACGTTAATGAATCTAAATCCTAAGATGAAGCAAGTGATCGAGAGAGGACTAATCAAGTTCAAAAGGTGAACACTCAGGGACCATAAGAGATGGTGGACAAGACGTACGTGGAGTGGACTCCAGAAGATCGATCCATGCTCAACTGGACTACGGGCCTTGTATTTGATCTTAAATTCTCTATCACGACCCCGGATAGCAGAAGCCCTGGAGTACAAGAATGCCAAAGAAATGTGGGATTTTCTTGGCACCCTCAGCAAGAGACTGATCAAATGAAGAGGAACAAGCTGCAACAATGTGTAGATAGATACGAGTCATTCTAGATGTTTCCAGGAGAAACAATCAATGAAATGGAAGTAATATTTAACTCCATTGTGGCAGAATATAAGAAGTTGGGAAGAACGAACGAGCTTCCAGACTCGAATTCAAAGATTTTATAAAAATTCTAAAAGAAGACTTGTTTATCAAAGTGACGAGTCTGAGTCCGAAAGATCAGTCAACTATGAGCATAAAAGTTGCATTCGCCTAGCTTCAGGCACATGAATGGGACATCATGCAGATCAACAAGAGTGAAGTTGTACGAGCTGCAGTATCCATTGAAGATCACCCCAAGGATGCAACATTTTTCGTGAAGAGAGACGTAAAGAAGTTTAATACCAAAAACCCATTCCACTCAGATCGTCCAGCTAAATTCAGCCCTGCAAATGAGATCGCATCAACTAATAAATCTCAAGCTAAAGAAACGGAATGCTCATTCTGCGAGCGGGAGGAGCAGATGAAAAGATAATAGAAGCTACTGGTGAAGGCTAAAGGCAAAAAGGAAGAACCTCAGTAGAATCAGCCAGCAGACAGCCAAGAAGATGCCGAGAACGTGCTATGAGTGCAACTCTCCAGACCATTGAAAGTTCGAGTGCCCTCAAGTAGATCCAGACGAAATTGAGCAGTTAAGAAAGCTCCTTGAAAAGCGCACATCAAACGCCATCGCCAAAGCCCTGCTGAGCAGGATATAAATACCAGACATCCCAGATCATGATGATGAAAGATACTCCTCAGAAGATGAAGAGGATGTTCTCATGGTATTTCTAGCCAACATCAATGAAGATACTGACTTTGATGAAGAGCTGGTAACAGAATCAACCCTAGCTGTCACGAGAAATCAGGTAACAAATTCTATTATGTTTGCTGCCTCTATTTCAGAAAATTTGCATGATACTGTTCATTTATGTTTTTGGAATAAGGAGATATAACTTTAGAACGTCTTTTAAAACAATTTTCAAAATTTCATGCATCAAAAGATGTCTTAGTAAGATAAAATTCCTCGCTGAAAGCTCAACTTTTTATTTTGACCAATGAGATTGAAAAATCTAGGTCAGCTAACGAGTAACTTTCAAAACTCAAAATTAAATTCTCCTCACTTAGTGAGAAGTTTAATTGTTTAAAATAGGGGAATGAAATTTTAAAAAGGAAAGACTCCGTGCAAAAACCATGTCCATGTAGATTTTCAAAAAGCACAAGAGACTTAGATGAGATTTTAAGTGCTCAAAGGAGAAAAAAAGATTTTGTTAGAATCGGTTTTGAAAAAGGAAAATCCAACAATGCTGAATCTATTCGATCAAAGAAAATAATCTTTGTCCCAACAATCGGAAAGGTTCAGCAAACTGCTAGGCAAGACAAAGAGGGCAATGCTAGATCCGCAATAGTAGCTCTGCAAGAATACTGGCAAACTACTAATCCCGCGCTGACCGCTCAGCAGAAACTGAAAGGTACATCTACTGAGAGGAAGTCAGCAAAGTCAACGTATGTAATCCAACAGACTGTTCCATCTGCTAGGAAGGTTCATACACAACCTAGCAAGGCTAAGCAATCAGCTAAGATTGTGAGAAAGCCTGCATACACTCCAAGTATGAGGAACACCTACTTGAGGCCAGAGTCTAAATCATTACATTTTCAAAAGACTATAAAGGCTCAGCAAACCACTACACATTTCCATGTTGATTCAATGCATTATTGCAATAGGAAGGGAAAGGTAGTGAAGCGTGATGACAAGAAAAATGTCAACATCACAAATGTCAGGATTCCTAAGGGGCTAATCCTGAAAATTAATCCTACAGGACCCGTAGTTAATCGGGTACCTAAAAGTTAATTTCTTTATTTTGCAGGAACAAGGTCCAGTAAGAAGAACATCAAAGAAATTAAAAAAATTGATCCTAGAGAGTGGATGCTCATGTCACATGACAGGAGACGAAGACATCTTTACAAATCTTCAGAAGTTAAGATGACCTTAAGTTTACTTCGGTGACGACTCAAAAGCTAGAGTAATCGGAAGAGGGTGCATCAAGAAAAATGGAATGTGCATCATCAACATGGTCCTCGTGGATAGCTTCGAGCACAATCTACTGAGAATCTGTCAGCTAAATGAAAATTGATATATTGTTTCCATCTTTGATACAAGTTGCGAGATTGCTGAAAATACCATGAGAGAAGTAAGACTTAGAGGAATCAGAAAGGAGGACTCTATGTTGTGAATAGGGAAAGTGGTCGGCAAGCATCATGCTTCATTGCATTCAACAAGGAAGAAACCAACTGGCTATGGCACAAAAGGCTAACGCACTGAAACTTTAAAACTATCAATTATATAGCCAAAAATAACATTGTGATAGGACTGCACAAAGAAACCTTCAAGAAGGAAGGAGTATGCAGAGCTTGCCAACAAGGGAAACAAGCCATGGCGTCTTTGAGATCTAACCCAGAAAAGGCCACATAAAATAGAATTCTTGAGCTGCTGCACATGGATTTATATGTAAGTAACAAACATTATACATTGGTTGTTATTGATGACTGTTCCAGGTACATGTGGCTGAGACTGCTCAAGAGTAAAGATGAAGTCAAGATAATCCTATAGGAGCTGATACTTCGAGTACAAAATTACAAAGAACTCACGGTGAAGAGGATAAGATCCAATAATGGTACATAATTCAATAACGGAGCAATAATAGATTTCTACCCTGATGCTGGGATTGGACATGAAAGGTCCACTACAAGAACACCTCAGCAAAATGGCTTGGCAGAATGGAGGAAGAGGACTCTAAAGGAGGTCGTGCAAACAATGCTTGTCGATATAGATCTAGGTCACAGATATTGGGGAGAAGCTGTAATGATTGCATGCTATACGCAGAATCGATGTGGCTTGAACCTTAGATTCAATAAGACTCCTTATGAAATCAATCATGGTCGTAAGCCTTCCTCAGCTCATCTTCGTTCTTTCAGTTCACCGTGTTTTATCCATAATAATGGGACTTTTTCTCCCAAAGCTGATGAAGGGGTGTTCCTCGGATGTGGACATTCTTCTCACAAGGGTTATAGAGTGCTTAACAAGACCACCAACCTTGTGGAAATAACATGCAATGTTATTTTTTATGAAACTAGTTTAGTGAGGACTATGAGAGAATTAAGAGATGTGATTCATGAAATCAATGATGTTAATGGACAATCCGACTTGAATACTTCTGAAGCTGAACTGATTGTTCCGACTAGGATTTTATGTGAATCTAAATCTACCTTGGAGACCTCGGATGGTCAACAAACAACCGAGACTGCCGGTGATTCAACTGGTATGCCACACAAAATCCTCTCAAGGTGATCGCTTGTCAAAGGGGAACTCAAGAAGGAGAAATCGCTCAGCAAAATGACGACGTTGTTGAGACCCGCCAAAATAACGAGAGGGCTGCTAAAGATAGCGATGTTGAAAAAGACCAGGAGCGGACTGCTGACGAAAGATGTATCATCAATCCAGTAGATGGATCACCAGCAGAAAATCATCCAGTAGATAGGAACCCAACAAGTATAGTTGAAAGTATTAAGAATGTCAAATTGGAGCATCCAGCAGTCAAACCATTCCAATCATGGAATTGCAAAGACCAAAGTCGCTGCTGAGAGATCATGCTTTAGAAGCTATACTAGGAGATCTTTCCTATCCAGTTCGAACAAGACACAATGCAATGCTAGACTTTTATATATCTTAGTAGGAGATAACCAAGTTTGCTATGAACTCTAATCCTCAGATTGGATCAACGCGATGCATGAAGAATTATTAGAATTCATGAAGAATCATGTATGGGATCTCGTAGGTCGACCAATGCATCAATCGGTGATAGGCACCAAATACGTATTCAAGAACAAGCGTGATGAAAATGGACTTGTCCTGCGCAACAAAGCATAGCTCGTAGCTAAAGGATATGTGCAGTACAAAGAATTTGACTTCAATGAAACCTTTGCTCCAGTAGCTCGACTGGAAGCAATCAGGTTATTCTTTGCATATGCTGCTCACCAAGGTTTCACAGTATTTATGATGGACGTCAAAAGTGCATTCTTAAATGGTGAATTAAAGGAGTAGGTCTACCTGGAGCAATCTCCAGGATTTAAACATGGAAACAAGGTGTACTGGTTAAGGAAAGCTCTGTATGGTCTGAAGCAAGCCCCAAGATCTTAGTACGAGACGCTATCACAATTTCTGTTGAAGAATGAATTCAGGAAGGGGAAGATTGACCGGACACTCTTCTTGATCAAGGACCTGAAGACATATTACTCGTCTAAATCTACGTGGATGATATTATATTTGGATCTAAGAATCTAACCCTAGTTGAAAAATTTATTAAGTCATGCAGACTAACTTTCAGATGAGCATGATGAGGAAGATGTCATATATCTTAATCCTAAAAGTTCAGTAATCCAGCGATGGGATCTTTATACATCAGAAGAAGTACACAAATGATCTCCTCAGCAAATTCTGTCCAGAAAAGATAAAGATCTTACGAATTCCCATAAGCATAACATGTCAAATCTCAATGGATGAAGAAGGAGAATCCGAGGATCCAACAACATATAGAGGTATTATTGGTTCAATATTGTACCAAACGGCCAGCAGGCTAAATGTTTCGTATGTTGTAGGCATATGTGCTAGATATTAAGAAAATCCAAAAAATTTGCATATGGAATACGTGCGAAGGATTGTCAGATATCTAAAAGGGACAGAGTCGTTAGGAATTTGGTATCTAAGAGCAGACGATCTTACACTCATTGAATATTCAGACTCCGACTTCAGATGATGCTGAATTGATTGCAAGAGTACGAGTGGGACTTGCCAGTTCCTCGGACACAAACTGATAAGCTGGTTCAACAAGAAGCAACACTCCGTAACAACATCCACAACTGAAGCTGAATACGTTGCTACTGCGAGCTGTTACACACAGGTGTTGTGGATCAAACAACAACAAGATTATGAAGTCAGCACCAGATGCGTCCTGATATACTGCGACAACAACAGTGCAATGTGCATCACGAAGAACCAAGTACTTAATTCTAGCATGAAGCATGTTGATATCAGATATCATTTCATCCGAGATAACGTTGAATAGAACGACATCTTAGTGGATTACATCAGAACAAAAGATCAGCTGGCAGACATATTCACCAAACCTCAAGCAGAAAGTAGATTTAAGGAGCTTTGTCTCAAGCTTGGTTTATTGGAATTAGATGAGGTTGTGGAAGAATGAATCTAAGCTCTTATTCTGTTCATGGAATTCTGGAGATAATGCGGAATAGATTTTGTCCAAGCTCACACTCTCCAGAAGATGCGAAGAATATAAAGTCGGATTGTTGAATTCAAGCTCTCAGCTGATTCGGCATAAGATGCTGACATCTCACTATCCAGCAGACATCACAGCAATTGCTGAGTCCCAGCTCTTAGCAAGTGGACAAGGCTAATGAATCAACCTTGGGATGTTGTTTAGCAAAGAAAAATTAAAGGAGGGATTATCTCAACCGACAAAACAGTAGCAAAAAACCCCATTAATGGAGCAAATTAATGAGGTGACGGTCAATATTCCTTATCATTTTTGAGGATTTGCACAAGGCTCGAGACAACTTAATTTAGGAAATGGTATCACAAACGGCCAGGTGGAAAGTTTTGTCGAAACCATCGGTTCCGAAGGCAGACGATTTGATTGATCAAACAAATCTTAAGGACGGGTGTACCTATTTAATGGGATGTTTCTTTCGTTTATGAGAACATGTCCAACTCTTTGAAATCTAACCCGCCTCATGCCTTCAATTCCCTCAAATTAAACCCTGTTTCTCAAGAAAAACAAGATGTCATCCTTTACCATCTCACCAAAATACCTTGAAGATGGGTTCGAGCAATGTGACTTGGAAGTCTCCAAATTGAGAAGAAGAGTCGTAATCTTCACAGAGATCATATCTATGAAGATTCTCTCAATTCTTATTTCAGCACTGGATTTTCTGATATTAGAACCGATTGGAGATAGAAAATCCATTTTGTCAGGCCATGACAGTTATTTCATTGGACATATATAAACTTGTTTGGTGGGTCTGAGGATGGATATTCCTTAGTTGCATGGTTTGGAAGTTCCTTTGTGTAAGGACTTCCAGACAACTTCTTCCTCACCTCTTCTTCCAGGGTTTCAAAAGTTGGAAAATGGAGACGAAAATGAAATGGAGGAAAGGCTTGTGGGTGGAGTAGATGCAACTGGTATGCATCTACTTGGCATCCGGAGCTAAAGAATCATGCATCTAGGCATGCAAGCACGTAGGTGGTGCAGATGTTACCCATCGTAAACAAAGTAGGGACATCTGTATGACACTTGGTGCTGATGGAAAGTGCAGACAAGTGCACCGACTGCATCTAGGCATGCAAGCACGTAGGTGGTGCAGATGTTACCCATCATAAACAAAGTAGGGACATCTGTATGACACTTGGTGCTGATGGAAAGTGCAGACAAGTGCACCGACCTGAGCAGATGGTGAGATCTGCTAGCGTCGAACTTCCTTTGAAAGAAACTAGATTGTCCTCAGGCTGTCGAATGAAGAGATGTCTACATAAAAAGCTCGAGGAGCTAGAAGATGAAGTGACAAGAGACATCTCGAAGCCTACAAGGCGTTGCTGCGCATGTGGGGAGACATGCAGCAACGAGCTCGGAGAGGAGACCTAGAAGGATCAGATTTAGCAATGACGTTATTTAGAGCAATTTGAAGAAGAATTGATCATTATAACTTGTAGTTTATTACTTTACGAAGTTTAACTCTTGCAAATCAATGAAATCAATAAAACAATATTCTCGTTTTGATGACAATACTCTGTTGTCTCAAAATAAAAATTGCCTAAACAAAATGCTAGATGATTACACTCCTTGTGTAAATAGCTTCTTATCTAAAAATCTTATGATTTTCCTTGGATTAAATTGAATATAAAAAGGAAAATCAACATATAGGAATCTCAAAGTCTCCCCAAAAGCCTAAGTCAGAAGCAGAGTGCTTGATGATTTAATTGACAATCTTTTCTCAAGCAAAAACTCTCTGCTGACTACTTAGTCCGAGCTCACTGTAAAGACTCTTTGAACTTAAAAATTCAAATTTGTTAAGAGTCAAGATTGATTATTGAGTCCAAGATCTCAGTAAAGACTCTTTGCACTCTAGTTCAAGAATTATAAAAGAGTCTGATTTATCTACTAAGCCCAAGCTCTCAGTAGAGCCCCGATGAATGCTGAGTCCAAGCACTCAGCAGATACCCTTAGATGGCTAAGTATAAAATCTAAGCAATTCACGATTGACTGCTGAGTCCAAGCTCTAAGCAGATATCTACGATCTACGGGATACTAAGACCATAGCAGAATTTGATCTCACTACTGAGTCCAAGCACTCAGCATATTTCGGGAATAAGGTATTCTGAGGTCTTAAAGGAATCGAAGATCACTGCTGAGTCAAAGCTCTCAGCAGATATCTATTAATTTCTGAGTCCAGGCTCTCAGCAATATGCCTTACTATTTGCAGAATACGGCCCAGCAGATAGATGAGGTATAATGATTTCAAATCTATATAGAAGCAAAACTATCTGATTGACGGAGCAGCTTTGGAGTCTATATTAATTAGAAGAATAACTGCGGCACAGGACGACGACAAATAAATAGATGCCACGTCAGCCACGCGCAACTTTTCATCATTGTGGGAAATAAGGCGAACCGTCGTTAACTGCCCAACCGTCGATCCGTTCAGATCAAAAGGGAGATCTGACCGCCACACGAAGCTAATTCCTCACTGTCGTATAAAGAAAATTGGTTTTGGATTTCTAAATCGTTTTACTTCATATACTTCTGACTTCGAATTTTTTTTTGACTCTATATCTCTTTGAGTTCAAGAAAATATCAATGGCGAAATCATCCAACCATTCCATTCCCCCTGCCGAATCATCCAGAAGACTTAGCATTCTTGGAGAACTTGAACAATTTCAGTCGACGTTCAGAGGTATGTTCAAGAAGGAACATATTGATCAATCTATTCCCTATGGGCGTTTAGTGGTCATTGTTCACAGCAGGGCACAATACAAACTCACCATTCAACAAAGAAGGGTGGATGAAGTATGAAGGACAAGATACCCTAAGAGCCATTGTTCAGAAAACACTACTGCGACAGACTTGTCGACGAACTCGATCGTGAAGGACTCGTGAAGTATTTATTTTGCAGAACCCATCAAGTTCCAGCCTCACATAGTTGTAGAATTCTTTGCAAGAGTCGTAGTTGATAAAAGTGAGAAGTTCTTTACCACAAGCGTTTTGGGCAAGAAGATAGTAGTGAGCCAAGAATTGTTGGCAGAAAGGTATGGCTTGAGGGTGGATAGAGAGGATATTGCCACCAAGAAAGTGACCGATGATGAAGAGATGCAGAGGCGATGGCGCAGGTGGAAGAAAGACACATTTACGGAGTAGTGGAAGGTGGCTACACCGTTGAGGTCGATGGAAGATCCAATGAAGAGCCTAACGCAAATTGTGATACAGATGCAGGTATGCGAAGTTTGCTCTCTTTCAGAACTAAATGCCAAATAGTTTGTTGTTATGAAGGCTATTGATGATCAAATTCGTGGGAATTGGGCAAAGTTCATCTACACCAAGTGGCGCATGTCAACAAAAAAAAGAATATCAAGATGGAGAATACGCTCAATAAGGACATAGGTTTTAGACTCAAGATAAGTCACTTTCTTGAGGGCATCATACCCAAAGGGAAGCGCTACCGTAGAGAAGATTTGCTACCCACTAACTACATACCGCCCACCAAGAAGCAACAACTAGTGAAGGACTTCAGGGAGCCACTTAATCCGACAGGCAATAGCAGTGTCAACCCCAACGAACAAGTTTCTGATGAAAAAGATCCTTACCACGGTGATGCAATTTCGCAGACAGCTATTCCACTAACTGAGGAAGAAATTGATGCGAAGAGAAGGCAAGCAGAAAAAGAAGCCCTATTTAAATAGTATGAGAGCGTGACATATATCACACAGCAGGAACCCCCCGTTGTGCCAAAAAGCCCCCAGCAGAGAAAGAGGAAGCTAGCAGATGATGAAGGGAAAAAAAGAAGAGAGGAAGGAATGATCGTTTTCAAGGATCATTTGTTCAGGTTACTGTCCCGGTAGCAGACACAACATTACTGATTCCTAATGTTGACAAGGATGCTGAAGAATTCCCTATCGAGCCAGCCTCTAAAGAAACAAAGAGAAAGCAAGATTTTTCTGCGGAGGAGCAGAAAGCATCAAAGAAGAGGCGATAGAAGAAAGCCTTAAAGAAGGCGAAGGTGCAAAAGGAATTCGAAAAAGCAATGATGAAGATGATTCTCGAGCAAAGGGATGCTTGATATGAGCAAGTCAAAGCTACTTACGATGAGCGCAATGCCAAGGTACAAACCGGAGATCAACCCAAACGGATCACCAAGAAGGATGTTGAGAAGGCGCGGATCGCCAAAGGCAAAACTAAGGTTAGTGATTTCGAACAAAGGATTGAAAATCTAGATGCTCTTTCATATGCCAAATTTAACAAAATGCAAATGATAGGAGAATTATGGGATTTGCGAGATATGATACGAAGAGGCTCAGATGGAGATGATCGAGCAGACTCCTGTTCAAGGAGAAAGGAATATTGCTACTCAGACTGTCCAGGCGCAAGGGGGAAGTGATGGTGCTGATGTTAATGTTGAAAGTGTTGTTTGACAGGCTACTATGCCAGGAGGTAGCAACTTTGTGAAGGTAAGTGTTGAATAGACTGCTGGCAAGGTGGTAGCAGTTATACTCTTGAGAAGGTGATTTAGGATAAACAGCTGGCTGTGCAAGGAGAATGTCGGGTTGTTACCATCCTTGCTAAAGGAGATTTGGTGTAGGAGGACAACCAAATCCCTGCTGAAAAGGAAAGAGACAAGGCAGCAGAGAAGGAAAATGTTGACCTTGATATGGTAATCAATGACGGTACATCAGATGCTAAAGTAGTCACTCAGACGGCGGGTCAGCAATCCGAACCAACAGCTGAGACGGAAGCTGATGAAAGAGAGGTTGTTGAGAAGAAAATCGTGGAGAAAGAAGCCACTAGCTCACTTGATGCTGAGATTCGAGCAAGATTGCAGGTCAACCTAACTGCAAGCGTATGAGCACATAATGAGAAGTATCTACGGGCTTTAGGAGTGGATCCATCCACTGTTCTAGAATCGAAGTTAGGAGATGATACTCCCTTCGTGCTGAACAAGACCATTGAATCGCGGTGGCAGAGGCATATTCTGATACCTACCTCTCCTAAAGTCTCCGGTATCTCATTTGGTGACATTCTAAGTGATAACGATGTGGAGATGACAAGAACTGCAGAAGCTGCCTAGGGTGTCTTGATGCTTGTTGAATGTGAATCTGTGTTTAGAGCAGAGATGTTGAAAGTGCCAATGGAAGGACAACCTTATTGGAGGTCTAAAGCAAAGAGAATTGCCAAATGGTGCCCTCCTCTCAATGTGAAGGACGAGAAGAATGACGACCTCATCTCGTGGGAAAAAGAAATCTGTGTGTTCATTGAAGCCCAAGTTGTTGACGAACTTGAGACCATATATGCCACTAAATTCTTGGAAGGGCTTTCCGATATTAACTGGTTGAAGAGTTCTAGAGGTGGAGATTCTACGACTACGCCACCGAAGAAATACTTTATGAAGACCACGCAATCATGCTTGCACGAATGGGTCTGAGCTATTGGAGAAATGAAGAAGAATGGGCACTGGATGGATCAGAGATCCAAGCGGCAGTACACCGAGAAGCAAATAGTTGCTAGAATGCAGTTAAGGCTCACCGAGCAATCACAGGAGAGCGCTCACTACCTACCTCTGAGTACGCCATTGCTGATTCACCACCATTCACATAGAAATTTAATTCCCCGGCAAAAAGACGACAGATGACTATAGCTGCTGAATTGCAAGCAAGAATAGCAGAAGAAAAAGCCGCACAGAAGAGAACAAATGATCACATGAAGATGATGGTCTTTAGGGAGCGGATACTCACTACATTGGAAAACATCCCATCTCAGGTTGATAGCTTCAGGACTCTCTCTCCAGTCCCTGCTGAAAAAGAACATGTACAGGATGAAGAACTCATTACAACAGAAGATGTTGATCTGACTGCTAATCTATCCAAGGCAATGACAACTACTGCTGATATCCCTACCACCTCCAATCAAATGTTGTTATCCATGGAGCCCCCACTTATGATAGTTGAGCCCCTAATCTAGTTCTTATAACAGGGACCTCCAGAGATTCATCCATGTCGTGGTAGAATAAGCATTGGAGAGCAGATTGTGCCGATTGTGCAAGCTGAAGTGCAATCCCAAGGGGTCGAGGCAAAGGCGGAAATTCACCAAAGTCTGTAGGACAACTTCGAGACCTTCTTCACCGACCTTTTGGTTGCGATCAAACAGGGGGAAGAGAAGAGATTGATAGGAGAAGCAGATCAGCGAAAAGACGAAGTAGAAAGAATCTGGTGCCTCAAAGCACGTAGAAAGTAGGATGAATATTTAAGAAGACAGCTAGAAGAAGAAGAGAAAGAGGAAGGAAGGAAGATCAAGGAAAGACAGAGAATCAATAGACAAGAGCGAGAAGCCATTGTGGACAACTTCATGAAAGTAACACTCAAGACTCTTAGAAAAGTGAAGAAACCCAATGGCTCCTCAAGTGCTGAAGAAGCTGATTCGGACTCCTCGACTACCAAGAAGTAATCCCTCTATCCTTTACAAGTCTTCTGGTAAAAAGTGCTTGATTTTTTATTTGGGTGTATGTTTCCTGTACTCTACTAAAATTTTTAATGGAAACTAACCCAAGTTGAGGACAACTCCTTTTTGTCCAACACTTGAGTAATTGCTGTAGCTGAAATTACAAATTTCGTGTAATCAGCAAATTGCTTGGATTGTTGGGTGCATGTGATATGTTCCTGAATGTTGCTCAATAATTGTGTATGAATGTGTTGTATGCTTATCGGGTTGATGATTTGAAAACTATTTACTTGAAAAAAGATTTTCTAATCGAGCAATACCCTTGATTATTGAGGGGGAACATTTCTGATTCATACTGAGTCTAAAAGAGTTGATATGCTGAGAATAGAATTGATAGGAATATATTGTAATCTCAGTAATCAGCTTTCTCGTGATCTGTTAGTTAGAATTGAGGCTTTGATCGCACAAAAAGGGGGAAATTGTTAGAAATATTATAACCCCTTGATCTTAATTGTATGCATTTTGGTTTTGGTGTATCAAAGCTCAGTCAATCTAGTTTTTAGCTACTTAGAATCATGTCAAATTGTAAAAGTTCTGTATAGGACACATTTATTCGAGTTGTAATAGAACTAGAAGAAAAGATCGAAGAATGCTGAAGGAGTCAGCGTATATGAAGATTGCTGAAGACGCTAACGAACAATGAAAGGCTAGCAAATTACAGTAAGAATGCTGGAAGAGCTTAAAGGAATGTTGAAGGAGTGAAGCGAGCAAATTGCTGAATCTCAGCATAACTGCTAAGGTATCAGTAGACTACCAGCTGCCGGAAATTGCATGTCAGCAATCAACATTCAATACGAAGTCGTGAAATAGAAGGATCTAAATCACAAGGAAACCCGATGAATTTGAGAGAAGGATAATCAACAGACTAGAGGAAGGTTTCAAAAATAAAACTCAAAGATCTATTCTGACAAAGATGGCTAAAAGAAGGAGAACGTTAATCATAGACGAAGGAGACCTGAATAGTCTCTATGCCTCGTAGGAAAAAGGACAGAAATTAGCGAGCAGACACTGTATGTCTAACGGATAAGATTTAAACAGCCGTTTGAATCTTCAATTATAAATAGATGATATCGCAAAGAGTTAGAAAGGTTCGCGAAAAATCTACAATACTGAAATTTAAAAGATCATGATACTTTCAAACTCACGCGAACTCACATCGAGTATACATTTGATCGAGGCTTTGCATAAGCTTTTGAATTTAAAGCTCGAGACCTTTCAAGTTTAGACTATCAACAATAATTTTTAATTCACCACGATTTTCTAGCTTGATAGGATTATGGAGTTCTACAAGAAGATTTAATCCAGAAGTGGTTTTGATAGAATAACTTCAGTTGTAGCATCTAATTTTTGTCTGCCCCGGTTCGTTCATCTCTAACACAGGGCATGTCAGACTTCTCTTATAGACTAGCATGAGTGATTGTTGTTTTTTAGAGGCTGATGGGTTAAAGACTTAAGCAGTAGGGTTTTCTGGGTTGGCCTTTAGAGGAGGGAGTGAAGGAGATTTCAGTTTCTCTTCTTGTTTAGCAAGATTGATGGTGAGAGAAATAGCATGACAAGGGACGAGGCCTCTTCTCTTGTCATTGTTATTTTGGTGAGGAATTCTCATATTATTTGGAGATCATCGGTACAAGCCACAGCCTTGAGTTGTTCTCCAATGTTGTTGCCCATTGATCACTAAAATTATTAAACAGTGACTTAGCAGAGCTAATAATAT